>PVIJ01000414.1:0-150626 GCA_004024925.1 Scalopus aquaticus
AAAATGTAAAAGACATAAATAACAATAAAAAAAAAAAAAAGAAATATCCAGTCCTTACTTGTTTACTCCTACTAGGGGCATTTTTTCCTCAAGATGTAACCCAAATTGTTGTCAATTCCCAGACAGTGCACCTTTTCAATCAATCTAAAATGCTTATGTGTATGCTGGTAGATAATCCATGGAAATTTGCTGATAGATTTATTCACTTTTTGTATACTGGGTAGGTCGATATGTTGTTAATTGTGCTATTCAAGGCCTCTGTATCCCTATATATTCTTCCTGATTTGGCCATCTTTGAAAGAAATGTTTTGAAGCTTTCTATAGTTGAGTATCTATTTAGCAATTTATCCTTGTATCTCTGAATCTTTGCATTTTGTTTTGAAGCTATACAGTTTAAGAGACTGAACCATATGAATTGCTATTGGCAATATAATTTTAAGACATGAAAGCTTATGGCTGTTTAACTTTCTTGATAGAGGGTGACATCAAAATGAAACACCACTTTGGGGCCTCCCTTGTGGTCCAGGGGTTAAAGTCTCAGTGCTATCAAGCTACAGCCAGCCACCGCAGCATGTGTTCCATCCTAACCCACATGGCGCAACAGACCTCTCCTGTCTCATCCACTGCTCCCCTCAGCAGTGTATTTCAGTCAATACAGCTGTTCTGCTCCCCACTCTCTCTCTGGTGAAACCTCCCACCCATCCCCCCTCCCGCATTTCTGGCCTACACCCCAGTTCTTGTCTGCATAAATAAATCTTTAAAAAATACATATCACTTTGTCTTTAAAATTCTTTTCCCTTGGATTCTCTTTTCTCTGATTTACAATAAATATTTTTACATTGGTTCACATTCTGAGTGATTGGATGAATGTTTTCTCCCCAAATTGACTTAAAAGTTAAAACACTAATATAAAACCCCATATTATGGAGAGTATGAAAAAAAGGTGCAACTCCATACACTACCGGTAAGAATGTAAATTGTTTCACTTTTCAGGAATTAAACTAGATGAAATTTTTTAAAATTTTATCTTTCTTTAATATGTATATGTATCTATATTTACATTATTATTATTCTTATTCGTTTTTGTACAATGTTTTATTTCTCCTCTCAGGAGTCCCCATAAAATTCCCACCACCGAGTCACTCATGAACCATCACCATAGTCTTTATGCTCTTCCCACCCCTTAAACTAGATTAAATTTTAATTGTGACTTATTAGAATATGTGTTTAATTAAAAATTTGTAATATGTAAACCTCAGGTTCAGAAATTCCTCACAAAACCAAACACCCACACACAAAAAATATACATAAAGATTTTTATTACTATATTATTTGTGATCATGAAAAATTAGAAACAAGTTATAGGTTCATAAATTGTAGAATGGTTAAATAAGTTTACCTACATATTATTAAATATCAAAAATCCATGCAATTGGTTTTATTAAATAGTTCATAAATTGGGCAGCATCTCAGATAGCAGAAAGGTGCTATAAGAAATCATAAAAAATGGAAGATTTTTATATCTAGAGAGAGGATAGGATAAAGAACAAAAATTATTTCAGGCCAAGTGGCCTTCCCTTAGGGAAAGACAGGGTTATTATGCAGATTACTTCATTAGTGCCCTCACACTGACAGGACTACATTCTTGGAGAAGGTTGAAAGCACAGGGCAGCTGAAACTGCAGTTAGGTTTGATATTAAGTCTCAGTGACCGTTAGCATAAGTACTTCCATTTGAGGCCGGTCATTTTCTCTTTTTTTTCTTTTTGCACGGAAGAACTGGGGTATAGGTCAGACGTGCAAAGGGGTGAAAGGATTCACTAGAGTCAGAGAAGGGAGCAGAACAGAAGGATCTACTGAAGTACACCGCTGAGGCGAGCAGTAGGCGAGACAAGAGAGGTCTGCTGCACCATGTGGGTTAGCTCCCTGGCAGTCCACAGCAGTGATAGTGCTGAGACTTAACCCCAGGGCCACCAGGGAAGCCCCATTTTCTTTTTTAATACATGTAGGAGAATGTAATTTTTTAAAAAAAAATAGGTAGATCATCTATCATGAAGAGATACTCACTTTTTTTGTTATATAAAAAAGGCAAACTGTTGATATATAGTGTAACCTCAACTTTGGGGAAAAAATTATGTTGTAGGACCACATTTTTTTTGTTTCAGTGTTGATGCTTTAACTTCTTGGGGTCTTGCTGACAAGAGAGGAACAGCCCCTCTCAGGGTTAGAAAGGTGATAAAAGCATTTCCAAAAATTGAATGAAAGACATAAATTTGAAATGTAGATAGTACAAAAAAATCCCTAGCAGGCCAAAAAAAAAAAGAAGAAAACTACATCTAGACACACTGTGGTGAAAACATACTGTTATAGGGCAGGGAGAGAGGCACCCCAGAACCCCTAAACCTGCCCATTTTAAATAGGTTCTGCCATCCGCTACATTAAGACAAAATATGTAAGACCTTTAATGGAAAGGAACTTTAATACAACTAGTGTGCAGTACAGAAAAGACAGAATATAGTTTTCAAATCAAGCACCCAAAGTTACCCATGCCCTTATGAGTAAAAGTCTAGACAGACAGGATTGGCCCAAAGCAAGGCCCAAAAGCCTGCCACAAGTCTAGCACCTTCCAGTCGGGACCCAGAGAAAAGGGTCAGAAACAGTCAGACAAGTCTGGGGAAAAAAGAGCGAAACCAAAATCAAGATAAAAGCTGCCACTGTTAACCTTCCCACGGGTCTCCCACTATTTCAACCAGTCCAGGACCGAGAAGCAAATGCAACTTCTTCATATGTCTCTCCGCTCCACGTCGCCCTCTAGATCTCCTTTTGGCTTTCCATCCTGCTTTCTTCCTTTTTCAGCTTCCTCTTCAGCTTTTTCTCCTCCCTGCTCAGCTCCACCCTGCCTTGGGTGGGGCAGGGAACCTGGAACCTCCCCTTTTCCTGGGGAACACCCTCTTATAATACAACACAAAGGGAAAAACCTTAAAAGTAACAGAGATGTAAACTACATCAATCACTCCCCTCCCACAATGCCTTTAATTTACTGGTTAAAATTAGGGTATTCCCCAAATTTCCAACCAAAGAACATGACATATTTTCAGGAAAACAAGAATGGAATGTGACTACTATGTTGAAATTTCTAGTCTCACCTGCAGTGTAATGTATCTGGCAAGAAGAAATGATTTGTGATATTTGATTTTTTTAAGAGGGCACTGGATGACAGAACTTGAACAGTGTTTATGCAACACTGTCCTAGAAGAAACAAAAATATTCTGGGCCACTAGAAGGTATGCAGGATATGGGGCAGGGGTGAAAAGTACCTGGCTAACATTTCCCTCCACATATTCCATTTTTCTTCCTTCTGCTGTATACTCGCCAAGAATATCCAATCAACTCCTTTGTTTACGCTTTTAATCTTTCTTACCTCATTCTCAAAGAGCTTCTTTCATAGGAAATATGAAAAAAAAAAATCAAGGTCTGCAAAGCAGCTATGTACTTCTTTGAATCCTGACACTAAAATAACATCTCAAGACTGCTGTTCAGAACCACACGACTTCAAGGGTAAGAATGTAGGAAGTACCCGACACTAAATATCTGGGAAAATTTGTTTATTCTCCTTGACAACATCTTTCAACATTTTGTTAACTGATGATAAGTAACAACTAGAAATAATTTGGTTCCATATTACTTTCAAAAAGCAGTAAGAAAGTAGCTATTTAGAAAAAGGTCCATCCATTTTCTTTACAAAGCATCAGAAAAATTATAAAAAGTGATCAAAGGTCAGGTTAACAAACATTCAAATGGGCTCTATTCAAAGTACAGTTCTCGATTTCTTTTAGAACAATTCTTTTACTTTTTACTTTTCGCAAGCTCTTTATAACGAACAAAGAGGTTTTGCTAGCTCATTTCTTTAGAAACTGAGGTGTGACAACATCGCTCTATGTTAGGAGAAGCTGGGAACTAGCCCGAGGATTGGCTTGACCACTGAGATCAACTCAGAGAGGGGGGAGCAAACCATGAAGGAAGTGAGTGTAAGGCTCTAGTACTCACTTTACCAAATGATCTTCCTGCCCCCAATTCACAAGGTTGCAACATTTAATGAAGAATGAGCCTGCATTGTTCATAAAATGCAATCCTCTCACCATGTTTTTTCTTTTAAGGGCAGCACTGCAAGAACTTCCTTTTTAAAAAATCACCTGTAAAGGAAGAAAAAAAATTTAACGCATTTAATGCAAACACTGATTTTTTAACATTACATGATACGTCAATAACCAAAACATTGGGCCAGGTTTACAAACTCCAGAGAGGTTCCTGCAGTTGGGAAAGACATCCTATAAGCAGGTGGTTGCCTCGAAGGTTCAATTTCAGGGAGAGAAGAAACGACCCCTGATTTTTCCTTATGTCCTTACTCTCCTATGGACTCCCTGGTATCTGATAAATTCTGTAAGTGTCCTTTACCGGCAATATTCTTTTGCTGCAAAAGTGCAGGGCCTGCCTCACAGTTACCAAGTCTCACCACCATTTCCCTGCACTGCATGTGAAGAAATGACATCTTGTCTAAAGAGTGTATTTAACAAAGGGCAAAGAGCACTAGGCACTAGATTGGTTTTCATATATACAACTCAACATAAATACTTATGTTGACATTAATCAGATACAAATGACAATCCTATGCCACACACCTATGAGAGTATTATACATGTATAAAAATGCTAAGGTCACTAACATTTTCTATGAGAAATACCAGCACCCTCTCCCCACCCCGGAAAAAAAAAAGCAACCCACAAACCCACAAGAACAATCAACATCAACAAACCTTTCCCAGCACAGGTGAATTCACTCTTCTGCTCACTCACTTTCCACCCAGGTGTCTGATCCTCGTCATGTATTTGTCCGGGTTCGCAGCGCTCATTACCGTTGTATAAATTGTGTCACTGAAAATAATGAAAGGAACTTTATATGCACATCATTCCCCTAAATTCCAAAGAGGAAAAAATACCAAGCCCTTCCCTCACACATGCGACTTAGGACGGGAATACAGTTGGCTCCACACCTGTCAGAACACTTAAAATTTATAAGTCAATTGATCACACAGTGAAAGTGCTTTCCTCCTATTTTCAACACACCGTAGGCCAAGTTCAAATTCAAAATTCTTAGACTCCTCAGAATTCCATGCTGCGGTAGTGAGGGAGCACCAACACTGGCCCTCACCCCTTCTGGGCCCCACTTCTCAAGCTGCATGTGCGGACACTTCTTCCTTTGCGTGTAGCCTCTGGCCCCGACACCCAGCAAACAGCTGTCCCCACACCACCCATCAGGCAGAGTCCAGTCTGTACACCCTGTCAGAACACCAGCCAGGGTCACGGACCACACTGGCCTAGAAACGGACTTGGCATATTCAGGCTGAGAATTTCAGGGGCCTGGGTCCTGGGGCCAGACTCTTGCTGGGCAAATGCCTCTGGCCCAAAGCATTGCATATAACAAGAGAGGGTCAGAGTGGGGTCTCTAAAGAGCAGAGATCAATATAGGGGACTCACCTGCTCAGCTCTAAGGATGAAAAGTACATGTTCAGCTTTCTGCAGTGCAAGAGACCTAAAGAACCTGAGCGCAGGCGTGAACACATGCTCATACACAATGAACTTCCTTCCCTTCGCTCCCTTCAGCACCGTCACTTTCAGCACCTGTCGGGGGGCTTGCTCAAAGCAGCAGGAGATGCGTTGTTCAAGAATAGGCAGAATTAGTGTCCCTGGGCCCCACAGCTGAGTTGTACACCTGGCTGAAGACAGCACTGTGAGCATAGGCAGACCTCGTCCAAGGGCACTGGGGTTTCCATGAACAGGATTTGCTTCTTTACTCCAGTCATCATTCTACTCTCCCTCATTTTCTCTGCATGTTGCCCCAACAGAGGATGCTCTATTGCACCTGAGTGTAATTTTGTAGCACAGCACAAGGGGGCAGCAAACAGCTAATGTGTCTCTTCAGGCTTAGCATTAACTTCACAAACCGCCCCAGGTGAAAGTAATCACTACACTTAACCGGCCTGAGATTCAGGAATCTGTTAAGTATGACTCAGTGCTGACTGTTATTTAAATACAGTCTGCCTGCATTTTCAATTATACATTAGAAGAGGTTATACAGTAGAGAAAAATACTATTTGGTAAACTATAATTTCTAACAATTCTATTTTGACAAAGCACATCAGGTCCCATTTAACATTCCTAACTTTTCATTCAGTCATTTTACTTCTGGGATATCAGCTAAGGGGAATAATCCAAAAGCTACGAGAGAATAAGTAATTCAATTATCATTCAGTTGGCTCCCGTACAGCTATTCAAAATGACAGTGGTTGTTCCTGAGGGATGAGCACACAAACAGGCCCCTCCTAAAACCGGCATGAATAAAACCAGCATGACCTGACTCGCCAAAGATAAGCTAAATTGGAGATAAGCTGACAGCAGTAAACAAGTCCAGCAAACCCCTCTCCAGCAGAAGAGACTCCTGACTCCAGTGAACATGCCCAAAATCCCAGCAGTAGCCTGATCCTATAAAGCAGTAGCCTGACCCCCAGCACTCCCAATTTCTGGGTGTGATTCTCACTCTGTTGCTGCCAAGATTCTCCCCTCACAGGCTAATAAAGTCTGCCTCTGTCTGATACTCTTGGCCTCTTTCTTTCCTAACATTCAGCATAAAAAATTGCTTTATTAAACTAAACAACCATTTTATTGTACCACTAATTTTTATAGATAAAATTTATAAATATTTTTTAAACTATAAGAACACAAATAGGGGGCCTCCCTGGTGGTGTAACGGGTTAAGCGCAGCACTTTCAAGCTATCCAGAGCCTCTGTAGCACGAGTTTGATACCCGACCAGGGAGATTCCCACATGGCACAGCAGACCTCTCCTGCCTCGCCCGCTGCTCCCCTCAGCAGTGTACTTCAGTTAATCTGCCTGTTCTGCCCCCCACTCTGTCTCTGGTGAATCCTCTCACCACCCCACACCTATGGCCTACACCCCAGCTTGAATGCATAAATAAATCTTTTTTTAAAAAAAGAACATATAGGTGTTTAACCCCTATTTTTAAAGTGAATATTAAAGGACTCCCTGGTGGAGCAAGGGATTAAGTATCAGCACTATGAAGCCATCAGTCAGCCACTGCAGCGAGTGGATCCCCAGCCAGGGAGCTAACCCACACGGTGCAGCACACCTCTCCTGTCTGACCTCAGTGGGGTATTTCAGTAGATCTACCTGTTCTGCTCCCCACTCTGTCTCTGGTGAATCCTCTCACCCCCACCTCTGGCCTATACCCCAGCTCTTATATGCATAAGTAAATAAATCTTTTTAAAAATAAATAAAATTAATATTAAGAGACAAAGTGCACCCCTCTCGCACAGTAAGTGGCACTTTGGAGTCGGCTCCTGCAGCTGGTGCGAATCAACTGTTAAATCTGCAGGAAGCTCACGAGCCCACAGTAAGCTGCCATAGGTCAGGTGGGAGTATTTATGATGGAGGTGAAGAGTAGAAAATTCGAAAAAGAGGCACTGTAATTGGGTGGTCCCTAGGAAAAGGGAGTGTTCCAGCTTCCCTGCCCCACCCAAGGGAGGGTGGAGCTGAGCAGGAGAGATAAGAAGTTGGAGAAGGAGAGAGAAAGGAATCTGGAGAAGGGAGGAAGCAGGATGGAGGCCAGAAGAGGCACAAGGAGCAGAGAGACATGTAAAGAAGCTGCACTGGCCTGGACTGACTGAAACAGATGTGGGCAAGAGACCCGTGGGGAGCTTGCAATGGCAACGTTGATCTGGATTTTGATTTTGTTCTTTTCCTCCCAGAATTGTCTGGCTGTTTCTGACCCTTTCCTATGGGTCCCTGCCGAAAGGTGTTCTAGACTTGTGGCAGGTTTTCAGACCCTGCTTTGGGTCAATCCTGTTTGGGTGCACTTTACCCACAAGGTGATGGGTAACATTGGGTGCTTGATTTAAAACTATATTCTCTGTCTTTTCTAATTGTATTAAAGTTTCTTTCCACTAAAGGTCTTTCTTACATGTTTGGTGTCGATGTGGTGGATGCCAAACCTATTTAGAGTGGGCAGTTTTGGGGGTTCTGGGGTGCCCCTCTCCCTGCCCTGGAATAGCACCACAAGACCAGAAACCTGGCTCATGCAAGGCCAAGAGCTGGAAGTGGGGGCTGAAGTGATTAACAGCCATAGATATGAAAAATCCCTGGGCACTGGTATCAGACTGCTGCTGAAAGCAGCAGGTGGCAGAGACCAGAGGTGGGGATGTGGAGATTGAAGGCCAGTGCAGAGAGTCACTGGCCCTTACAAATCAACCTACTCACACCCTAAAGTGATTAATTTAACAGATGTTAACTCCACACAGGGATGAGCCCCCCCAAAGACAATAAGACTATGTCAGTGCAATTTCTGCACTGGCCAGGGGCAGCAGCAGCTGTTCTGCCCACCTGTGACGCCTGTGACAAAGCGGCGCTGTTCTTCCCTGACCTTCTTCCTTTGCAAAGCAAGGAGGCGGGTCCTCCCAGGCTGCCCACCTGTGGCCACGTGGGCCTCTCTTTTAGCAAAACTGCCCCTTTCAGGGGCAGCCCCTTCTGCCTTCTTGTGTCTATGCAAATGTCCTTTATTCTTCTCTCCCTTTTTATAATAGCCTGCCTTTTAAATATAACTATGCCTCTGTCACCTGGGAAATTTGCTGGTGCCATTGAAAGGGAAGCTCTGGTAAAACTTTTCCCAGAGGTAACCCAAGGACCCTGCTCTCTGAACCCAGGAGCCCTCCAAACCAACTTCATTTACACCACTAAAGTCAGGAAATGCTCCACACTAGTGGAGGTCTTGTTGGTTTTCTGCTCCAGAGAGCTCGCTTACTATAGTATCATCTATTACCCAAAACTGTCATTTGTTAGAGTGATAAAATACTGATTGACTAGTGTATTTTTCTGTATTTGGCAGTTAAAATATATTGTTCATAGAATGAGTTTTTTTAGCATTAGTCTTTTTATCAAGCCATTCTTATTAATGAAAAATTCTCGTATATTTTGCAGATACATTCCTATTATAGTACAATGTGAAAATAAAGAGCAAATCAAAACAAAAAAAATCCCCATTTTGAAAATATCATATCTAAGAGTCATAAAGCACCCAAAACAAAAGTCATTCTGTAAGTGGGTGGTCCTCAGAAAAGGGAAGTGTCCCAAGTTCCTTGCCCTACCCAAGGGAGGGTGGAGTTGAGCAGGAGAGATAAGAAGCTGGAGAGCATTAAAAAAAAAAAAGGAGAAGAAAGCAAGCAGGAAGGAGAGCCAGAAGAAGCACAAGAAGCTGAGAGACATGTGAAGAAGCTGCACTAGCCTGGACTGATTGAGACAGATGTGGGCGAGAGACCCGTGGGGAGCTTAACAATGGCAACGTTGATCTGGATTTTGATTTTGCTCTTTTCCTCACAGAATTGTCTGTTTCTGACCCTTTTCTATGGGTCCCTGCTGAAAGGTGTTTTAGCCTTGTGGCAGGCTTTCAGGCTTTGCCTTGGGCCAATCCCATTTGGGTGGACTTTTGCCCACGAGGTGATAGGTAACTTTTGGGTGCTTAGATTAGAAACCATATTATTTGTCTTTTCTGTATTATTACACTAGTTGTATTAAAGTTTCTTTTCCCCTTAAGGTCTTATATGTTTTGTCCTGATGTGGCGTATGGCAGAATCTATTTTAAACAGGCAGGTTTGGGGGTTCTGGGGTGCCCCTCTCCCTGCCCTGTAACAATTCCAGAAGTTATCAACAAAACTATTTTGTATTTGTGTAAAATAGAGTCATTAAAAAAAATCAATTGGGTATTTAAAACTAAGTCACTTTTGAGGTTTTTTTCTATATTAGGCTATTTCTTTTTTTTTTTTTAAAGATTTATTTTTTTATTTATACATACAATCTGGGGTACAGGTCAGAGGTGTGGGGCGGCGAGAGGGTTCACCAGAGACAGAGCGGGGAGCAGAACAGGCAGATCAGAAATACACTGCTGAGGGGAGCAGCGGATGAGGCAGGAGAGGTCTGCCGCACCACGTGGGATTCTCCCTGGCTGGGCCTGGAACTCGCATCTCCGCTGTTGACAGCTCCACAGCGCAGTGCTTAACCGCTGTGACACCAGGGAGGCCCTAGGCTATTTCTTTAAGAATATTCTTTTGAAATTTTTGCCTTGGAGAAAGCAGAAGTGAGGATGACAAAGAAATAGGATATGCTGGGTTTCAGAATTCATTGAAGAGAAGAACTAAAACTATTTATTTGCAGATGTTTCCTCTTTTATTTTGTAAATTAAACCCTATCTCACTAAGCAAAGGAAGGTGTCAGCAGGCCTAATGAGCTGGATCAGGCAACACCTTGAGGAGGAGGAAGAAAAGGAAGAGAGAAGCTATTTTTCTATTCAGTTTTGCTGTGATGGTGAGGTTGACCTTCTAGTTTCCCATATAAGGCTTGTGGCTGCCTCTTAAATTTAACTAAGAGCTTTCTGTGGCACGGTAGCCACAGCCCAGCACTTCACCCCAGAAAAGTACATGGGTAAAATCATAAGGCTATAGATAGAAAAACGGTTGCTCATAGGAGGCTGCCACTACCAAGGGCACAGGCTAAAAAGAGAAATCAACTTTGACACTGAGTTTTCTGCAGAACAAGTGTGGGGATAGCAGAAGCTCCCTGGGAAGACAAATATCTAACAGTGTCTAAAGTTTAGCTGTAACAGAGAGAAATGAAGTTGTTCACAACCAGTTGCTGCCGTACTGATTAAAGATGGGCATGTCACAGTCCTCCTTCCAGATCTTTCCATAAGCTTTACTTTGTTTTTCTTCATAGACTTCTCACCTGACTTATATTTGTTAGTCCCTCCCCTCTCTTCCCTCTTCCCCCCAGCAGAATGGGAGTCCCATGAGAACAGAGACTTTGTTTTGTTCACTGCTGTATCCACAACACTGAGAAAATCTGCTCCACAGGCAAGCTCAGACCCCTGCTGGTGTGTGTTTGTGTGTGTGTGTGTGTGTGTGTGTGTGAAAGAGAGAGAGAGAGAGAAAAGGAGAAAAAGCACAGACGAACAGATGTGTTTCACACGTCACTTACTTGTTATAAACCGGAACCACTGACAAAACCTGCATAGGAAAAAAATCATATTATAGACACTTTTAAAAGGTAGAAGAAATACATGTAATATCTGTAGGAACATAATACTACCTAACACTTTCGTGTATCTCAAGAAGACAGAATCACAGACTCCTTTCTCTTTTCTCTTTTAAACAAAGAACATATATTACAATTGTGTCTTTTATTTTTAACATGCAGAAACATTCAGGTGAAGATGAGTACCTTATATTGAGAAATGAGTTTCGAAAATGTGATCTTTTTTTAAAGTTTGCAATTGAATTACAAAAAAACAAATAGTTTCATTTACCACATTTGTTGGATTTCAAGGAAGAATTTTTTAAAACATTGTTGACAGAGACAGCAAACATCCTGGATCAAAGCTGGCCTCAGCCTCCCAAGTTACCTGGAAAAGGGCCTCCAGGCTGAGGTTTGCCTGCCCCGTGGCATTAAGGGCTTTGATGGCAGGTGTTCTGTAAGGACAAAGATCAAAAGTCACTCAGCACCATCAGGAAACCCTAAATCCCCAGGCTCTCATTTTGGGAGGCACTATGTAGAGCCTGACTTCATGCTCTTACATCCCCAAAATGGATTCTGGCTCACAAGCAAGTTTTCTACCTAGTCTCAGGTCACCATGGTGGAGTTCATTTAACACTTTGTGTGATGGTTCCCTTTAAATTTACCAGCCCTTGGGGCCGGCCATTTTCTGTGTCACCGCATGAATGGTATAAGCATTCAATAAAACACACACAACTCCTGAACTACTGTATATTAAAAAAACAGTAATATCGCTCATAAAACACCTTACACTTTCACCAAAACAATGTGTAAAGCTTCTAGACTGAGTACGATCAAAGAAATAGCTCTTAATAGTTCCAAATAAATCCACTGTGGTGTGAAAAACCAGAGACTAGATGAACACATATTAATACATGAACAGCCACCTGATACTGGTGACAAAAACACGTACTAATACGTGAGCGGACCACAAAGTGTTAATACATGAGCGGCCACCTGATACTGGTGATAAAAACACGTACTAATATGTGAGCGGACCACAAAGTGTTAACAGTCAAACCAAGCCATTGTTTTGCTGTTGATTTAATAATCAGGGCAGTAAAGGCAGATGGAAATATAGCTACCCTCCATTAATCCCAGGGGGATACATTCCAAGACACCCCCCCCCATGGACACCTAAAATAGTGGATAATACTTAACCCTATTCAGCCAACCCACCAAAAATTGGGGATTAAGGAGCACCAACCCCCATGTAGTCACACAGTTGAAAGCCATGTATAACTTTACTTGGCCCTCCATTAACCAGTTCTGCACCTGCAGTTGGTTGAATCTGTAAATGCCAAACTGCAGAAAGAAAAATATCCTCATTTAAGTGGACTCACGTAGTTCAAACCCAGTTTGTTCAAGGATCAACAGTGTATACACTGCTTTTTCCTACACAGCTATACCTATGATGAAGTTTAATTTAAAAACTAGGCATAGTAAGAGGTTAACAACAATAAAATGAAACAATCATAGCAATCTACTATAGTAATAAAAGTCGTGGGTATGTGGTCTCTCCTTCAACTTATTGTAGGTGCTGTTTTTGAACCTCAGTTGAAGGTTCAAGCTCCTGAGTAACTGCAACCATGGATAAGTGGGGGCTCCTGTATAGAACTACCTGCTGTTTGGGGACACACTGAGTTACAACTAGAGAAGCTGCAGAATTAGAATGGCAAATGAAAGCCCGTAACTGGTTTATTTGCTTATTTATATACGAGAAATATCTTCCAAAAAAGTCTGGCATAGAAAACCATGAATTTTGCTCTCTTCTTTTCTTTTACAGATGGGTAAACAGAGGCTCAAGAGGCCACTCTGTGAGCTTTCGCAAGGCTGGTAGTAACCATGGAGTCTGAACCAGCCTTAACCTCCCCACACCCAACCAACCGCCACAAGGCCTTCCTACTCCTCTTCACACACAACGTTCTCCCATCCGGGCCAAGGCACAGCAAGGGAGCCAAGCTACATTTTCAGGGAGGGGTTCGCATCTATAGGAACTCCAGTTCCTATAATATCAATAGAAGTGGCACACTCTTCTGACCACAAGAAAACACTACTAACCACAAAGTGCACAGAAACCTACCTTCGGTCATCTTTCTCAGGTGGTGGCTCCCAGTGGTCATAATTTGTCTCAACTCGGAACCACCTACAACAGAGCACATCATCGGGTCTTATCCAAGGTCATTTGGGACAGAGCTAAGGAAGAAATATATAAAAATAAAAAAATACCTCCAGTTTCAGAATGTAAAAAAAAAAAAGATTATTGAAGCAAAATGGCTGGAGTCTTTAATTCTACTCACGCTCCATTTAAAGGATCTAGGGGCCAAATGTCTGCCGGGCCACCCCTGTTCCTCGTGATGACCACTCCCTCCTTGGGGGACACGCCCCCAACAATGTAGTAGACATCAGCGATAAGGGGAGTCTTGGACAATTTGTCGACAGCTGCTTCAAAGTTTTCTGATTCGCTCAGGGTCTGAACAGAAAGACCAACCTGCATTAGTATCGTCAGACACATGGTTATCCACATCGCTTGACAGACAAATGGTCCACAGCATTCTGATATATTAAGCTCTGGCTATAATCTTGAATTACTCTGACCTCATTCTTTTGTCACCAGAGCTCCTGGGATGGATAAAACCTCAGTGGGAAGCCAACAACAGACCTCACAAAAAGGGAAATGTCTGACAAGTTCTAGACCTCACTTATTAAACATGGACTTCAAGCTTTCTAGGCAGGTCACCCTCACAAAGGACTCCTGGTGGCTCTTCATTCATCTGTTCTTTCACAGTTGTTTCTTGAATACCTACTATGGGCTAGGCACTGTCCTAGTGTGGGGACAGAGTAGTGAATGAATATGACTGACTCGGCCTCATTCTCTCCAAGTTCCAAGGATAACAGGAAAGTCAGTATTCAGTTGTGACATAGTGCAGTGAGGGTCCGCACAGGGGAAGGAGAGTCTACGGAGTCACAGCAGGAAACAGCCTCACCCAGCGCATCAGAGGAGGCATCGCAGGGAAGTGTCACGTGATTTCAGGTCTAAGACTGGTGAGAGTGGTGATTACAGACTAGTAATGGGAAGAAAGTTCTAGTTTGTTGGAATAGTTTGCCAAAGTAGCTTGGGGATAAAGAGCATGCTACATTAGAGTAGAGAGTAAACAAACCCTCAGATTCCCATGGAGACTCATGAAGTTTCCCAAAGCTCTATGGTATGGGTAGTTAAGGGAATCACTTTTCAAAACTTCAGCTTCCACATCTGCTCCCTCCTCAAGCTGATCCACTCAAGAATATCCCAAGTAGAGCTCTCCCCTCCCTGCCCCCTCATTCTCCCTTCAAAAGCCCGAGTAATCTCTCTATAAACTGAAAGTGAGCCCAGTTCATTCTGGATACTTTTCCCTATTGCAACATCATGCATCTGATTCAAATCTGTCCTTAGCACCTTAGTCTCCAGCTTTATCTTTGACACTTATTTGCAAAGGTTTGATAGTTATTATTCCAAAGGTGGATATGTATTATGCAAACCTTCAGATGCTTATTCTTTGCAGGAGCTTCTTACATTAAAAAAAACAGTGTTAAGTGACACAGAGCATCACAACCAAATACACAGTTTGGAGGATGAAGTTAGAGTCCACTGAACTCCATGGTAAATACACTCACAGTTCGGACAAGCCAGCTGACTGGTGAGTACTTCTGAAAAAGGGCAGCAATCATATTCTCCCACCACCAGCCTTTATCTGCAGAAATGAGGAAGGAACACTAAGTGTATACACAAATCACTGCCCAGGTGCCATTTAAAAAAATTCTTTAAATCTTATTTCTTTCCCATAGTACAAGATGATAGGGAGAAAAGTTAGTAGGTAAAGAGTAATTTTACTAGGATCCAATTTTTAAAAATTAAATTCTAATTTCATAGCAACCATAAAGATGTTTTATATACAAGCATAAAACATGTTTTATATGTAATACATGTATACATACACACATATATACAGTAAGTAAATATGATCTTCCAGCTAGCAAAAATATGCAGATATTCACTCAGGTTTTGAAAGCAGAATCTTCTGTGCCTGGAAACAGTTAATTATGTTAACAATTATGTTCAAGGAAATCATTGCATTAATTAATCCAGGCAACATCTCTCCCCACTGGAATGGAAGTCCCTGCTGTGTAGAGAGAGGTGATCTTCTACATGTTCGGTTGGGTGAGTGAAGGAAGTATTTGAATAAAACTCAACAGAGAGACTGCTTGAAAATACTTAGTTCATTTTGATTACCTCGTTCATCGCCAGAAATTGTAAACTTGTGTGGACTCTGACCAGTCCATAATCCTACATAGCCAATAAAAGTGGTTCCTGTGAATGCAACCTGAAATCAAGAGAAAAGGTGTCATTTAACCACTTCAAACAAATATACATTGAAAGGTCTGTTTTGCCCTACGATTTCATGGCTGTTTTCTTCTGTGTTTCCACATAACAGGGTAAAAATTGTGAAATAGCCTTCAAGAAGGCTTAACCTTGGGGGTCAAGGGATAGAATTAAATGGATCCATAACCTTGGATGGGAAATAAAGGTCCCTGGTGGTGATCCTACCACCAGTAGGAATCACAGATACTGTCATTTACATAATAGCTGTTGCAGATAACCTGATTGTTATCTGCATGTAATATACCACTCACAGTTATCACTACTCTGAAATCATGGGAGTTATTAGACCCACTGCTAAATTTACTATTAAGAAAAATGTACTATTAAGTGGCTCCATTTCAACAGAATTGATTTTCTCTATAAACTGATGCATTTTATTTTATGTATTTATAAGCATTAGTCTGAGAAGGGAATGACAGATTTCACCAAAGGGGTCCACACACAAAGAAGAGTAAGAAATCCTACTCGGGAAGTAGCAAATGGACTCAGATTTAAAAACTTATATCAGCTTGTTTAAAGAAATAAACATTAGGTATCTTATAAGGGGAAACACATAAACTTTTTATCAGTAAAAATCGTACTTAAATTTTCAACATTTATAAATTATTTTGCATATATCTTTCATTTAGTCCTCAGAATTAGCCCATGAGTTACAGGGATCGCTCACACTTTAAGGGAGCAAGTGCTAATGATTGCAACACAACCACTTATCACTCTGAGGAGAAAAATCTAACTCAGAATCAGAACAAAACTCAAAGTTAAAAAAAAAAAGGAAAACTCAAGCAAAATAAAAAAATCAAATAGTGCCTGACTCATATTGTTTGATAAACATTAACTAATACCTTTATATTTTGAGAAATGAATAGACCTAAGTTAATATTTTTCCTTAGAAAACAGAGTCTTGGGCCTTCCTGGTGGCGTAGTGGTTAGGAGCTGCGCTGTGGAGCTGTTGGCAGCATCGACGCGAGTTCGACGCCCAGCTGGGGAGATTCCCACATGGTGTGGCAGACCTCTCCTGCCTCACCCGCTGCTCCCCTCAGCAGTGTATTTCCGTCCATCTGCCTGTTCTGCTCCCCACTCTGTCTTTGGTGAATCCTCTTGCCGCCCCATGCCTCTGGCCTGTACCCCAGCTTGTATGCATAAATGAATAAATCTTTAAAAAAAAAAAGAAAACAGTTTTAAGTCCCAACCTTTTTTCATTTAATCATTTATTTTTGGCTCATGTGGTTTTACAAATAATTTAAGGTGAAAATTATAAGGGAGAAATGCAGTGTCTTTTTTTTTTTTTGACTTAACACATTCTATTTTATTCTTCACTGTAGTTATTTATGTTTATTGAGGTAACATTAGTTTGCACCACTGTATAAGTTTTGGGTGTGTAGTTTCTCATCTCAGCGACCGCGTACTTCACATCACACCTACCATCAAATGTTCAGTCAGTCGCTGTCTACTACCAAGCTATTCGCTCCTAGATCCTTCCTCTCTGGTAACCACCACTTTGTTGTCAGAGTCTAAGGATTTGTTATTGCTGTGCTTGCTTAATTGCTTTTCTGTATATTTCACAAGTAAGTGTGATCAAACGGTATTTGTATTTCTTCTTTTGACCTTTTTCACTTAGCATAATCCTCTCAAGATCCACCCATATTGTCAAAAATTGTCAGATTCTTTTTTTTAAGGCTGAATAGTATCCATTGTCTATATATACCTCAGACATTAGTTATAAATGACCTTTCCTCCTAGACTCAAAATAGGGCTTTCTACGGAAGCACCACACTCCCATTTTCTGAAATAAAATGGAAAGAAATCTATCTTGCTGCAAAGGTTTTTATGAAGTGTATTAATAATTATATGGGGAAAAATATATATTATATTCACTTCATTTGAATAATATGCTGACCCTCATGTTAGCATCACCAACATGATACTGAGGAAATTCAAGTTATCAAAATCAAATTCACATTATTGCTTCCAATATAAAACATATTATAAACAATTATAAAACATAATCGGAAGATATAATTTCTAAGATACTGTATCTAGCAGCTCTGAAAAACTATATTTCTAAATGCCTGCCCTTCACAAGTCAGTTAATACAGACAAGCCCTTAGCTGTGGCAAAAGACTCTAATTTATAGCTAAGGCTAAGATTTGTGGAAGAAAACTATTATGAGCTGAAAGTCTAGGTTTGATCCCACCGCTGTCATATTTCCCCCATGTGATTTAGGGCAAGGTGATCTCTGGATGTCTCCTTCATCTGGAAAACAAACCTTGTACCTGTTTCATAAGGCTACCTTGAGGCTCAAATGAGGTCTTATATTTGAAAATACTTTAAATATATTAACATGAGACACCAGTAAGGCAGTAGTTATTTTGTTCTTAATTTAGCAAAACAGTGTATTGGCCATGAGCCCTCAGCAGAAAAACAATACCCAGTGCAAACTGAAATCTGGTAAAAATAACCTGAGCACTGAGAGTAAAGCCACACCAGTCGGCTATTTCTCATGGGAGTTCAGAATAAACAGAAACAAGTGAAGGAACAACTGTTAGGGTGAGTTCTAGAGAGAACAGTTGAAATAACTAATTTTTATCCTATTTATTTCTTTGTCCATTTATAAGAATTTTTGCTCATCGCAGACAATGCAGAAAAGCGTAAAACAGTAAATGAAAATAATTATTACCTCATCATTCAGTAATTATTGCTAACACTTTAGCAGCTTTCCTTTCATAATTTATTACGTGTTTATATTCTGTCATTATTACCACTTGAAAACATTTTTGAAGTGATACGTCAGCTGTAAACTAAGTTTTTAGTAGTGGTAAAATAAGGAATAAAATTGTGATGGGAGACAGTTTCACTTTAAACATTTCTGTATTGTTTAAATTTTTATGAGAAAAAGCTTTTGTTTGTAAACCAGAGGAACAAATGAGTACTTAGAGAGCTTTTAGTTTCTATAACTCAACTTCTGTGCAAAAAACAAACAAGATAGAGTCCTTGTCCTTAAACACTGTTCCCCAAAGTTAAAATCTAGCTTTTGCATGCGCCGTTCTGTTTTACGGCAATAACACCCTTCGTGAACTTAATGGACATGATTAAGACTGTCTCTTTAAGCATTTACGTAGAGATGTGACAATGTACAGGTTGGATTACAGTTTTAAAGTTTTTTTTTTTTAAAGATTTATTTATTTATATATACAGCTGGGGTACAGGCCAGAGGTGTGGGGCGGCGAGAGGCTTCACCAGAGACAGAGTGGGGAGCAGATTAGGCAGATCAGAAATACACTGCTGAGGGGAGCAGCGGGCGAGGCAGGAGAGGGCTGCCACACCATGTGGGATTCTCCCCTGCCGGGCGTTGAACTTGCGTCACCACTGCCGACAGCTCCACAGCACAGCGCTTAACCGCTGCGCCACCAGGGAGGCCCCGGATTATAGTTTTAAAGTTATTGTGATGAAAATAAAATGATCAAAATGTAATTTTTCATGATTTACTTTTATTTACTTTTGCATACAAGAACTGGGGTGTAGGCCAGAAATGTGGGGGAGAAGGGTGAGAGGATTCACCAGAGATAGAGTGGGGAGCAGAACAGGCGGATCTACTGAAATACACTGCTAAGGGGAGCAGTGGGTGAGACAGGAGAGGTCTGCTGTGCCATGTGGGTCAGCTCCCTGACTGGGGATCAAACTCATGCCCCAGTGGCTGGGAATTGCTTGACAGTGCTGAGACTTTAACCCCTGCACCATCAGGGAGGCCACAAGTATAATTTTTAAAAGATTAAACATAAGCGCATGGTGTGGGTCAATCATGCTTGTAGTGTGAAGGACCATTTATTATTTGGCCACTGCTTCTCCAGCATCTATCACATGCTTGGCATAGATTACTTTACTCAACCTTTATGACTATCCCCATTTTAAAAAGTATTAAACTCCCTGAGCTGTAGTCTGGTAAAATGGGTTTAAGTGATTTCCCAGGTTAACAAAGAAAATAAATAAGCTGGATAGGATTCAAACCGAGGACTGGTAGGCCCAAAGCTGGGTGTTCCTAGACATTTGCCAACACACCCCATTCCAGAACATGGGAAAGAGAAGACAGAGGTGACTCATCGTCATAAGTAGAGAACTGATGACAACCACAGAGATTTCCCTCAGGAATACTGATGGACCTCAATAAGTAGATATTAAATAGAAATAATAAATGATGCTTCTTTCTCTAAGTATAGTTGATACAAACCTGTCTTCTAGTTTCCAGTTTTCAAGGAATTTGATTTATTTTTTTTTGGTATTTTAAATTGAGGATATACTTAAGTAGCAGGATGTCCAAAGGATTGCTCACTTGGCTTAGCAAGTCTCTCTGATTTCTATATTTTTACCATATGGACTATACCTTCCCATTCTTTAGGAACTGCACATCCACAGTTATCTTGCGTAGGAGACTCCCAAAAGGATAATCCAGATTCCGGCCATGATAAATGTGACCTCTGGAGTCCTGAGCCACAATACTGGTGCAGAAGCTAAGAAAAGGAAAAGTCGAATGTGAATGAATGAAAAAACAGAAAGGAGAAAATGAATGCTTTAGTTTTAAAATTGCATAAAAGCTTCTCTTCCTTATAATGAACACCTTCTTTATGTGGAGTCATAATTCAATGTGTAAAGTACAACTGGACACAATTCTTTGGTGTTTGTCCAGTGTTGCTAGGGCTTTGCACTCAACACACATGACATCATAAATACACTGAGGATTTCATCCTGTAACAGGGTGGTCCCCAGGAAAAAGGGTGTGTCCCAGGTTCCCTGTCCCACCCAAGGTAGAGTGGAACTGAGCAGGATATAAGAAGCTGGAGAAGAAAGACAGAGGACACACACAGAGGAGACACAGAACACAGACAGAAGACAGGAGGAGATGAAGGATGGAAAGCCAGAAGAGGCCCAAGGAACAGAGAGACTTGTAAAGAAGCTGCACTGGGCTGGCCTGATTGAAAGATATGCGGGTGAGAGACCCACGGGGAAGTTAATGATGGCTATGTTGATTTGGGTTTTGATTTTGTTCTGTTCCTCTCAGAATTTTCTGACTGTTTCTGACCCTTGTATGGGTCCCTGCCAAGAGGTATTTTGGTTCCTCCCAGAATTGTCTGGCTGTTTCTGACCCTCATGTGTGGGTCCCTGCCAAAAGCTGTTCTAGACTTGTGGCAGGCTTTCGAGACTTGCTTTGGGCCAATCCCATTTGGGTGGACTTTTACCCACGAGGAGTTGGATAACACTGGGTGCTTGACTTAGAAAATATATTCTTTGTCTTCTCTGTCTTTCATAATTGTATTAAAGTTTCTTTCCACAAAAGGTCCTATATGTTTTGTATTGATGCGGCAGATGGCAGAACCCATTTAGAACAGTTTTAGGGCTTTCAGGGGTGCCCCTCTCCTGCCCTGTAGCAATCCTAAATCCAAAACTGCAACTGGTCATTCTGTCACCTATACCAATAAACTTTGCTTTTCCTCAGCTTGGTAGTATGACGTTTTCTTAACACATCATTCAAAGCTAGCTCAAGTTCACCCCTCTCTTCTATGAATTTTTCAGAGCAGCTACAATGGCACTAAACCATTCTGTTTCACAAACACTTAATTTTGTCTCCTTGGGAAAGTGGTCAACCTTTTAGGGACTTTTTTCCTGTTCTCCATAGATCTCCTTGCAGAGAACTAATAAGAAAAAGGAATCCTTTCAGAACTCCCAGAGAGTAGTTTGAGGGAAAAAAAAGAACAGTCTTAGTAAAGTCACCTGAAAACCCACATTCTCTGAAAATATGTAATACTACGTGAAAAAAATTATTTTGGGGGGGGGAAGAGGGAATTTACTTGTCCAAAATTAAGAGGAAATTTGCACAAGGATAAAGGGTCATTTCTGAGTAACAAGACTGCAGATGATTTTCTTTGTGCTTTTGTGTATTTACTAATTTTCTGTAATGATTACACGTTACTTTTATAATTAGGAGAAAGCACATGTAACTTAATTTTTTGTTGGTTTAAAAAAGGAAGCTTCGCCAGATTTTAATTTTTTTCCTAAGGTTTCTGATCTTCAAACTTTTAGGAAAAGGAAAGGACTTGTAAAACACTGGGAACAGCTAAGGCAAAGTCTGCAGACTCTCAAAGGTGGTTTTTCAGTGTGACAAAACAACAGTCTTCCATGTCATGCCCAAATTTAGCACGATATAACACACAGTGTGAGGGGCAACTTGGCTCTGGGAGAAGCACTGCAGTGGGGACACAAGCTTTCAGAAGCAACTCTGACCATTCATCATCCACCTGGCTTTCGGCAAGTTGTGCCCTCTGAGGCTCGTTAACACCATCCCCAGGGCCTCGTGCCCAGAAGGCTCCATAAGGGTAGCTAATTTTACTCAGATTCAAAAAGTTTTACCTCAGAAATGAGAACAAAACATTTCCTTTTTTAATGCTGGTGCCATCAGATGGTGCTTCGTGTTGTCAGGTGATTCAATATATACCTTTATATCAAATCCAAAAGTTAGAATGTTCTTACTAGAACTCTTGCTTTTATCTGCTTGAACAAGTGTCTCCAACAGAAGGTTGAAGAGAAAATAAGAATTGAGTTTTTCACTGAGAAAGTCACATGTCAGAATAGGAAAAGGTGGGGCAGGTGATGAGGAATGGCAAAACGAACTTGGTTCACCTGAAAGGTACTTTATGGTAACAAGGTTGTGTTTTAACACATTTCTCTAAAGAGGAGGCATGCACAGTGCTCCTTAACCTTCTTTGCCCAGGGGTTCTCAGAAAGATGTCACGGGAGAGTAAAGTTCATTCTTTCATCATAGCTTAGAGCCAGAAGCTTTAAGTATTTACTCGATGTTACTAGATAAGGTTGCTGTTGTGGCAAAAGAGTATGTACTGATGGCAGGAACCAAGCGAAACCTCTCTAAATTCCAGAATCTGTTAGGAAGCCATAAAGACTTAAGGCTCCTCCAGCACTTGGCCTGTGATCAACGACTCACTCGTGCTTTCTGTTCTGTGTGCCCACATTTTAGGATGGCCCCTCTGTGTACCAAACACCGACTGGCCCTGTTCACCAGGATAATGTGCCCTTGATCTCAGCTCTTGGAGAGAACAGACTGAAAGAGGAGTCGGAATCACCAGTCAGGACAAACATGGAGGGACAAATGCAGGAGCCAGCGGGTGGCAAGTTGGCATTCTCTCTCTGGTAATGCCGTAAAAGCAGTAACAAGAATCTCATAGCCCCTGAATATTCTGGCTTCTTCAGCCTATGGAAACTGCCAGTAATGCCTGTCTTAGTTTTGTACTATTCACCCAGCATTTTAGCCATATTCAGATACCAGTTGTTTCCTCTGTTCCTAGAATTACCACATCTGTCAGAGACCTGACATGTGGGCACACAGCAACAACCCCCAACAGACTGGGCCCCTTGCTCCCAAATGTCCTGAAGCAACCAGTCTTAACTGTGACATAGTGCAGTTCATGACAAGGCAAGAAAAACTGTGAAAGCTGTTATTTACAGGTTCCTTCCACTTTTTTCTGGCCTTGGGTTGAAGAGGAAGGCTGGTTATGAGAAGAAACTATGGGAAAAGACCCTGCAAGAAAAGATACTTGAGGGAATTTGTGTCCTGCAATAAAATTCTGAGCAAATGCATAGATAAAATGACATCTTTCTGGAAGAGGCAAAACTCCTATGTTAAAAATCTTTCTTAGATGTATCACTATCAAACCTGAAAGTATAGATCATTTTTATGATTAAATATATATCTTTATGTATACTGTCTCTGCAAAAATGAATAAATATGAAATGATATAAATTGTACCAGTTGCTATGGAAACATGGTACCTCATTACGGTTTTAAAACTGAATGGATTAAATGTTCCCAGATTTGTTCAGGGGGAAAAAAATGAAGGGGGCCAATAAGGGCAGAGATTAGTTTGTGCATGCTAAGGCTAGAAGATCAGTGCATTAACTACAGGATCCAGCTGGGAATGGGGTTCATTTTCAAAACTTCCTGGAAAAGTAAATGCTGAGCAGAGACTGGAAAAGGGGATGGTTCCAGGATGGGTGGAGGGAGAAAAGGGGGCTTTAGACTGAGAAGAGTGTTGCAATCAGAGAAGTTGTTTTCCCTCTCGAAGCCCATCATCAGCTGCTCAGATTTACCAAGAAGCAAAGAGGAAGCGCTGGAGGTTTCAGGTCAGCCTAGTCACCACCCTGCACCCTGTTTTTATCACAAAGATATGACGTCTCCTCCCACTCGAAAGTGGCTGGAGCCCCTGTCGATTCCAAGGGGAAAGGCGCTGGCATGGGGCACTCACGCGGTGGACTCGTAGGCCAGGTTCATCAGGAGGCAGTCAGCCAGGGTCAGGTCCAGGAAGTCGCACATGCCGTGGATCTCGTCGATGTAGGGCTGCGGCAGGAAGCGCTTCAGCTCCCCCGCCCACTTTCGGACCACCATGTGGACCCACTTGGGGACCTTATCCCTAGAAACGAAAAACCAAGAGGGTGTTTTACGGGTTCAAAGGTCGGACTGGTGCTGGGCTGCGTCTTTGGGGAGTGGTGCCTAGGACTTTCGCCCTGGAGAGTGCAGGCTGAGGGCCTCCCCCGATAACAGACATCCCAGGCCTCGCAGCACCCAATCCGCAACGTCCAGGAGGAAAAAAGAAAACCCGCAGGGAGACAGGGAGGGCGGCTGGCTCCCAGACAGGCGGGCTTGGAAGCCCGCGAGTCCTGCAAGAAGTTGGGTGGGCTGTGTTCCCTGCTAGGTAGCTGGGCAGCGCAGTAACATCTGGCGCGTCACCCTGTCCGGAACGGCACCAGGACGGGTGTGCCAATGGTGACACCCATTCGAAAGCCAAACCAGCCGCGCCGGATCATCCTCATCCCCGACGCCGCAGAAGAGCAGCCAACAAATCCCAGTTTTGGTCTCAGGCAACCCCACCACACACCAGAGGCCAGGGGTGAGGGGGATGAGGGGGAGGGCGAGGCTGCCGCAACGGAAGGGAAGGGGCAAAGCGTCTTGTTTTGCAGCACGTTGGGCAGTGATGTTCTCGGCTTTCCGGCTCTGGGGCCCCGTTGCCGGTGTCTCTGCCGATCCCGTCCCGCACCCCAGCATCCGCGCTCACCCCAGAATTTTCGCCACCGCGGCGCGCAAGAAGTCCAGGTCGTAGTGCCGTAGCACCGGCAGCCAGCGCAGCTCCGGGGCGACATCCAAGCTCACGTTGAAGAGCGGCGGGGCTGGGGGCGAGGTGGCTGCCGACACCCCCGCGCCGGCCAGCAGCAGCAGTAGCGCCAGCTCCCGGCGCGCCCGCGGGCCTGCGGTTCTCATCGCTCTGGCTCCGGCGGCGACAATTAGGAGCGGAGGCCCGCTCTCCGCAAAGCGCAGGAGGAGGAGGAGCCGGGGCGGTGCCGCGAGAGCTGGAGGTGGAGCCCACACTTGGCTTGACCTCAGGGTCACCCTGGTCACCCCGTTCCGGGCCGCAGCCCTGAATACTGCCGGGCTCTCAATCCTGCCCGGTTTGAAAGATTGCCAGCCCCTGGCTGCTCCCTCCACATCCCACCCCGTCCCGCCCACGTGGGCCTAGGGTGTAAACTGCGGCCTGCAGGGGGTTAAAGAAAAGATTTTCCGTAGCAAAGAGTAACAGGAGAGTCCTACTACCATTGAAAGTGATCTGTCCCTCCCTTTCAGCCTGTCTGGCTCATATTTGCATGCTTCAGTTTTAACTGGCTTAAATTTATGATGGGCTGGAAAACTCTTTCTTTTCAACACACCTCTTTACAGTTTAAAAAAAATAAGCAAAAATGTTAGCTAACATTTATGTGCCAAGTATTTTTGCTATCTCATTTAATGATCAAAAAAATCCAAAGATAGGTTCTATTAATCCATCCTGCTTTCCTGATGATAAATGTGCCTTCTGAAGAAGTGGCCGAGGTGACACGCTGGGGAGACTCTGCACTGCTCTCCCAGGGCAGCTACCAGAATCCAACTCTGCCTTCAGAATCACTGACCTTAATCTTTAATCTCACCTCCTCCTTGCAACCGCTCTTGCATTGCTCACAAGAGTCAACTGCTCTAAGAACACTGAAGAAGTCCTATGAAAAGGTTCCTAACTAGAGGAAGTGAGCCCTGGTTCATTCCCCTTCTGATTTTAAAGACACTTCACAAGAATAAGTTTTAAGGTAACTTTATTTCCCTGCCCTCAAAGTTGTATTTTTTCTTATACAATGACATAAGTAAAAACATGTATACTATAAAAGATTAAGAAAGTAAAGTAGAAAGAAAACATCATGTATAATCCCAATACCATGGAAAAACCCGTTTAATTATTTGGCCTATTTCCTTTTGAGCTTTTATCATTTCTCATTTTCTTAAAAGTGTAAGTGGCATATACTATACTTTTGAATTCTGATATTTTCACTTATAAGCATTTCCTACTGTAAACATTTTAATGGCTACCTAATTAACATTTCATCAAGTGGGCAAATCAATTTATTTAACCATTTCTCTATTGAGACTAGATTGACAAAACAATGAAAGCAGAATTTGCAGAAAAAAGACCACATAATGAGTGCTCTATACAACTATGTACATTAAGATAGTACAGAATTTGCTATATTCTATTCTTGCTTACATTTTAAAACAAGTGCAGGCCAGAGCCTCCCTGGTGGCACAAGTGATTAAGTCTCAGCACTACGAAGCTGCTGCAGCCGCTGCAGCACAAGTTCGATCCCCAGCCAGGGAGCTAACCCACATGGTGCAGCAGACCTCTCCTGTCTCTCCCGCTGCTCTCCTCAGCAGTGTACTTCAGTCAGCCTTCCTGTTCTGCTCCCCATTGTCTCCAGTGAATCCTTTTACCCCCCCACCCCCGCCTTTGGCCTGCACCCCAGCTCTTGTATGCATGAATGAATAGATCTTAAAAAAAAAAACAAGTGCAGGCCAAGGGCTCTGAATTAGGAAAGCTTAGTTCCTTATAAATGAGACCAAGGGCTGTTTCCTTATAAAAGAGACAAAGACTTACCTTACTATTTATATTTCAAATCTTTTTAAACCCTCACAAAATACATTCTAGAATGTAAGCAATACTTAACTTTTAGACCCTTTTATACAAAGTATGTTACTTGGTAGAGCTGTGTTATCATTTGATAAAACAGTTGAAAAATGTGTTTGTCCAAACCCTAGAAATCTGACATAGAATTGAAACCACCAGAAGGGGGAGCTGGGTATAAAGGGGAAGGGGAACCGTGGACAGTGAGGACTATTGTGCCTCGGTGGTGGGTGTGGTGTGGTAACACGTATCTGAAGAAGTGTGACTCTGTACCTGTGAATCGTATACACTGTTGTAAACCAATTTTATCTCATTAAAAAAAAGTTTATCTAAAATAGTTTGAAGAACAGAATATTCCAACTGGTTAAAAATTCTGGTTGCACATAGTTACCATGCAACGCTACAGATTATAAATTTCGAAAGAGTTAGAATATGAAAAGCAAAATTTATATTAAGCATATATTTTAAAAAATTATGCATACTTTTAAGCTACAACCTTTTCTTTTATAAAATTAAGAATATATTTCCTATTGCTGTGTTTATCATAAGCATCGGTTTGCTGGCAAATAGGTACTTCACCCTACTGCAGCTGAACTGCCCCTTTAAGATGCCCCCAGCCCTAAGCCATGACTTTTTTATAGCTCTGTAAGCAGTCTTGTATTATAATTATTTCTTAGTCTATTTCCTTTGGTGGCTAGAAACTACGGCACGAATATCATGTTTGCAACCCACACAGCACCTAGCAGAGTACTTTGCGCACAGTAAGCATTCAATATATACTGAATTTACATTTATATTTCAACATACATTTGTATTTCAAACAAGTTCACTCCAAAGTGGATGAGGTGTACAACAAATATTTGTAATAACTGTAACTCTATGTGCACTCCAAGTAAATTTAAGCAAAAAATAAAACAGAAACCTGATCTTTGATGAGAAACTACTCTTTACTTTGTTGCAAACACCATGCTAAGTAATTATAGATATTAGTTCTCAAAAATCTGAAAACAATCCATGAGGTAGGTGGTCTATTTTTAGTGAAGCTGACTTGACAATTAAATCATGCACTCAAATACTTGCTGAGCACCTACATATATCCTAGGCCCTGATCTGGCACTGGGAATATAGCAGAGAATAGACTCTGTTCTTTGTGGAGCTTATTTTCGAGTGGAATTTGCCAAGATCACATGCATAATTTATAAGTATTCTAAATTTATACATCACTTTGTGTATTAAATTATGAGCTTGGACAATGTGAGCTCATTCTTGAAATGGATCAGTTTTCTGTTTTAACTAAAGTTTGAAACTGAAAATCTGAAGTTTAGAACCTGTGACTTTTTTCAAGGTAAAAGTCACCCTGAAAGGTCACTCTGCCCCTACCGGCAGCATCCCATGCCACCTCGTGAGCATCCGGTCTTCAAATTTATAGTAAACAGGAAATATTCTCAAGAGACGACTTATAAAATAATAAAGGAATCAGAACGATTCTATGGGTTTAAAGAAATGAGTTAAGACTACTACACCCACCTTTCTATCTTGCATATAAACTCCAGCTAAGAAACTGAAACTACGGTAGAGAAGTAGAAGTCAGAACACAGAATGAACCCTTGCCAACTAAGTGGAATAGGAATCTAGGGGAAGGATGAAACTTCCTAGCAACATCACAATTTACACATCAAATCCCTCAATTCTAGCTGTTTTGCCATTTCAAACTGAATTTACCTCTCTCAGGATCAAAACGCAAAAAGAGAAGTTTCAGGTCTGAAAATTCCTATTTGTATCAGACTCTTCTTGAGAAACACTGAAGTTACCTAAGGGTGCCCCTGATAGCTTCCTCTCATCAGGCCAGTGCAATGTAATTGCTAAATCTCAAGGTCTTCACAATGAATTTCCAGCAACCTGGGTATCTTGAGGAAAGTCACAACGTCGCATTAAAATAAAACTAAAGTTGAACTCAGACAGTAAACAGAAGATCACAGAAAGAAGACAGGAAAGTGGCTTTAGAAGCTGCTTTCTAATTCTGAATGGGCAGAAAATTGTCTTTTACTCTAATTTGAAGTAATAGAGCTATTTTCTCATCTCTCATAATATTATGTAAGAAATCAGGCAAAAGGAATCAAACTATTTCCAAATGCAACCACTTATTAACAGAGACTGACCATGGCGCTTATATCCCCTGAAATCGAGTGTGTCTTGGGAAAGACCAACTCAACACACACTAAAGTACCTATTTTGACATTAGAAACCTCTTATGGAGACAAGGCAAAACAGTGGATTGAAAATATTACAGGGTGAAGGAAAGCTGAAGAAACCAAGCTGTTTTCTTTTTCCTCTATAAAAAAGCAGGTAAACCAAATAATGAACCAAAGACACTTCAAAATTACTGTCTATACTTAAGGCAATTTAAAAAGCGAGGTCTTAACTTAAAAGCCTACACCTGGCATTCAAAATAATGTTTAAATCTTTCGGATAGACTAAAAGAGCTAAACTGTCTACCCAAAATCTGTACAGCAGGGACCTGTGTTCAGCAGGTAAGCCTATTTACAAGTAAGAACCTCTTACTCTTGTAACATTGTCCTGTTTTATTATAGGAGAATATATAACTCCCATACCCTGCAGAGTTAATCTGTAAGGTCTCTACAACCCCACAGAAATGTGGCCCTGTCTCTATGAGAACTATGTACACTGCACTATAAACACACATATACACATCTGCCTCCTCCTCCCCCAAAAGGCTATGAATGCCTTGAGTAAAGGGTTATGGCTCATTCATTTTTATATCTTTAGTGACAATTAGTAGGCACTCAATAATGTCTTTCGCATGCCAAATGAAAGTGATTTTACAACACTTCTACTTTTTACATTTCAAACAAATTAAACCATTACACATCTCCAAAATGAAAACACCAAAATGCTGCCAAGTTTACTGTGGTTTTCATAATATAGTGCTTCTGGACTTCTTAATGTAAACACACATTCTTAATTTACTAATTTTCAGAGCAATGACTCAAAGTTAGCATTCTCCTTGGAATGGTAAACTTGCTTGAAAGTTACTTCATTCTTTTTCTCTTTTTCAAAAGTGCATCTCGTAGCGCCAACTGGAAGATAAGAAGGAAATATCTAAACAGGATAACTCTTGGGTATCCCATTATACTAACCTGGTTATTTAAAAGTGTATCAAAATGGAATCACTAACTCAATAAATCATCCTGAATAACTATCCTAGCGTCAAGATTTATAAAGATGAGACCTTGAAGAAAATATAGGGCTAGGAATATACATAGAAATTCTGATTTCAGGTTCCAAAGGCAAGAAAACTGGAGAGCAAGGCAAAAGCATTCTTGAGCCCCATGAACACTTAATATACTCTTAAATTTAATTTACTCTTTAAATTTAAATTTAAATTATTTTGAAAGCAATGTTTTATGACCCAAAAGGTTTACTTCAAAAAGCAAGTCTCCTCTATCATGCCCAAAAAAGGCATGCTACAAAAGAGGAACACCCTTAGCTGCAATGTAGCAGGGCTACAATTACTAATTCCTCAACTCTAAAACCTTATGACTGGTGAACGACAAACTAAATAGATTTAATCGACTGAGCTATGAATTTAAATTGACAAAAATTTAGATAACTTAATACTTGACATGGTATCTTTATTTTCAACTCAACTATTCAAAATACTGTCATTTTATTCTCTATTAATGTTGTTAGATACAGTATAGAACTAGACAGATTAAGCAATACGTTGCTTTAATGGTACCTTAATTCAGTTAACACTGACTTGGCTCCCATACAGATGGAACACTGTTGTGGAGGGCCAGCAGTTACACTGAGGCCTTGCAGGCTCATGCTTGGAACACTGGAACACTGATTCCAATGTGGGACTTTACCTCTGACCTGATTTCCTGGAGATTCTTCAGAATGTATTTAGATAGGCTCTAGTATACTTCCAGTAGAGGAAGATATAAAAATATACATTTTGTTTTACTACAATGAGTTACAGAAATAAACAAGCCAGCAGAGTAGCAGCAAAGATCAAAATGGATAAAATGATACCCCAATGCCTAAAAACAAAGATTTTGCAAGACTGCACATAAAGGAAGGCTTGTGCCAACAACTGAAGTGTTGTTTTGCACAGCTTCCCTGAAACTGAGATATTACCACATGACATTGCTTATTTAGCTAATCTCATACCATATTTCGCAGATGCAATGTTAGCCTAGTAAGGGATCTTACAGATCATCTTGCTTGCACTCCTTTATAGAGGAAAATAAGGACCGAGCTGAAACTCAGCCAAGTCTGGCATAGGGTTTATACACCCTGACCAATTTCTACCTCTCTATGCTCTCCAGTAACACTCCCCATTAATCCTAAAATACACATAATACAAGGTGTTTAGAAAGTGCAATTCCCTCTCAAATATACAGAAGTCTTAGAATGACAATATTATTCTAGTCAGCCAAGCTTCAAGGTGAACTCACCTGTTTTTCTCGGAAGGAACGTTTATTTTTTGACCGGATATTATGGCTGTACCTCATCATCATAAAGTTTTTCTGTTTTTTCTTCTCTTTATTTGTGGAACTGGAAAATGGATTCAGTTTGGTTTTCTTTCTTACAAATTCTTTTCGGTCTGTCTTTCCAGCCTATCAGCACAAAAAGATTAAAATTCTTCGTACATAATGCACTCAGTAGTTATCTAAGCAACAGACATGCCTCCTCTGTGCCAGGTGCACTACTGGACTGAAAGGACACAAGTCGGATGGAACCACCATTGCCCCCAGCAACTCAGTCAGAAGGCGAGAGGGCCATGGTGAAATGCCAATGGGGAAAAGGGAACTCATAGAAGGTTATCATTTAGTCTGGTGAAGTCAGAGGGACTAAGGAAGGGACCCAAGCAGAGCCTACTTTTTATACAGAATGATGACAATCATAGTGGGTCAAAGGAAGAGGAAAATATGGCATTTCAGAAAGTAAGGATAATATATGCAAAGGTGTGGAGGAGAAAGAACATTTTTTAAAATTTATCTAAACAGGTTGAAGTAGAAATGGAAAGCAGGAGATGTAGAGCCATTATGGGGTGGTGCCTACAATGCAAGACACAGAAAATGAAGCTAGAAAGGGAGGCAAGGAGAAATCACCATCAGTCATAGTACTTACCAGAGGCAGACGCCAACTGTCTCTGGCTGTTCATTAGTTATTATAAACATTTCCCTGCTTTTTTAATAGCTTTGATACATGCTATTCAAATAGGACATTACATTGCTATCTGGCTGTAAAAACTCATCTAACTGAGCATTTCCTATCTGTGCATTTTATTCTGTTAATTTTAATTTTACTTAAAACACTAAAATAAAACACTGCCATACTGTGGCTACACAAGTTCTGGGTCTCATTTTATTTTACTTGCTTTCTGTTTAAAAGAACCAGGGAATCTCACTTACCATTGCAGTTGCTAGTCTTGTCTCCTTGTCAGACTTTGGCTTTTTATGAAGGCGTTCGATGTCCCGGAGAGACAGTAACTCACCCCTGGAGTGAAGGAAAAAATACATATGAGACAGGGTGGAATTCCCTGCCCTAGTACTTTCATTACCACGTGAGCTGAATGAAGACCCGGTGTGTGTGCCACTTTACCTGCGCTCCTCGTCACTGTCAATTTCAATATATTTCCTCTTTTGGGCTTTCCCAGGGGCAGCATCAAGTTCTTTCCTCATTTGGGCCATGCGGATTTTCTGAAAATCTTCCTGAGTTAAAACTCGGCTAGTGCTGATGACTGCAGCTTTGGCTTTCCGCTCCTCCATGGGCATGCTGTTCAGCTTCTTAGACTAGAAAGCACACACAAGAGGCGTAAATGGTGACTAGTTCAAGTAAGAGCTTAGTCCCCCAACAAGGCCCAGCATAAATTAACGCTTAATAAACATCAAAATGATGTACTTCTAAGAGGAAAGTTTTAGGAACTTACAATTTCTTGCTGTTCTTCGTCAGAAGAGTGGGGCACGTCAACCCACTCCCCATCGCTATCCCCCTCCTCGCTGAGACTGGTGCTTTCCCACTCATCTGTGGAAGAAAGAGCACACTATTGGTCCTATCGCTTTAAAGTGGTACTCACGGAAATGCTGAGATAAATCAAGTGAGAGGAAAGTAGTGAAACTCAAAACAGAGACTCTACTGACCAAGCACTGATCAATATTTAAATGAGCCACATCCTTTCAAATTAAGGAGTAGAGATAATAAAATAAGCATTGACAAGTATCCGGCCTCAGCCAAACCTCCTAATTGCCGTCTCTAACCCTCACAACTCAACAGAGAGGGCACAGGCTCTGAGTCTGCTAATCTGCCCAACTCACTTGAAAGCCGCCTACACTGCGGTCATGAAAATTATGTATGACTGTAGAGTTCATGTTCTTTCTACCAAACTAACTGTGTCCATCAAAACTGCACGTGTATATCTACCTAGGCCGCTAGCAAGATAGCAAGTACTTAACTTGTCAAGGTTTATTTGTATATATTCTCTGAAACTGGTTAAAAATAATCATTCAGAGAAGTGAGATAAGAGATTCTGTCTGTGAAAGAAATTTATACATACCTAATAAAGAGGCACTGAAGTCTTTAATGTAGCCATTACTGCATGTTTTCAAAACCACAAATACTCGTACCATCAGTGGGCTCCCATGTGCTATTAGAATTGTGCCCCACCTCTTGGGTATGGAATATGAATAACCACTCACGATAAGGCCCCAATTTTACCTCTAGTCTGATATTTTGCTATGTTCTACCTAGGGCCCTACACTGTAATCATCTCCTACATCCCTTAGGACTTCACTTAGTTTGCCTGGAAAGTCTCCATATTCTACTATTTCTCACTTATCATTCAAGATTACAGCTCAGGGGTCATTATCTCACTGAGGCTTTTTGAAACCTCTGAGGTGGAAGTTACCTTCTTTATGTTCCACTCTAGTGATAAAACCTGTTTACTGCTCAACAGTTAATAAAAAGTACACAGGGGCAGAAACCCTATCATTCGTATTTGCATTGACAGTAACTGGGTCACAGCTGATGCTTAGTAAACCTTTGCTGAAACAATGAATAAAGGAACAAGAGCACGAAGACAGGACTCTGCAACAAATATAACAAAGGTTAACCCTGCATATCAGAACAGAGTTCCTCAAGCAACCTTCAACAAGTTCATCAAAGGATTTTCCTATAACAAAGGAAGTTTGGACAATGCTAAGGACTCATCCTCATCATTATTTCCAGGCAACAAATAAAACGTCACTATCTTTCTTAAGTGCCTAGTGTGTCCTTGATTGAGGGGCAGTCACCCTCAAGGACATGAAAAGACATCTCCTACACTAGAACAGAAGTTCCTTAAGAGGAACCAAGTCCATTTGATTCTGATACTTCCCATAGTGCTTGCCGTGTAGTCAGTGCTCAATAAATACCTGCTGAATGAATGTTCAAATAGCATAAAAACGTCAAGGTCAATAAAGATATAGAAGGAGTGACTCTTCCTGAATAATGGGGAAATAAAATGAACCTTCATCATTTTCAGCATTCTTTTCTTCTTTTTCAACTTCCAGAATTTCTGCTCCCGGAATATAATCTTTTGCATCTAATTCTCCATATTCTTGCACTCTTGCTTCTATGGAGGCCTCTGTAGGCTTACCCTAAAGGAAGGGAAATTGTTTTTAATAAGGTGCTTAGATTTCAAAACATCATGCATGTAAAGAATTCTCTAGGATTATAAATTCAGAAGGAAGAACTACAGGGCCTCCCTAGTAGCCTAGGGGTTAAGTCTCAGTGCTGTGACCACTATAGCCTGAATTCGATCCTGGCTAGGGAGCTAACCCACATATCGTGCAGCAGACCTCTCCTGTCTCACCTGCTGCTCCCCCCAGCAGTATATTTCAGCAGATCTGCCTGTTCTGCTCCCCACTCTGTCTCTGATGAGTCTACCCCAGAGCACCTCTGGCCTACACCCCAGTTCTATGCAAAAATAAAAATCAATAAAGAACTAGAAAAAATGGAATTGGATGACAAAAGGTATCCATGTATGCCTTCCTTGGGTCAGCCAGCCCTCTGTCCACTATTTTCTTTTCTGCTTTGGATCAGGAAAATGGCAATTATTAGGGATGAACCGCTCCAATTCTTTAAATCTCAAGATCATCGTCTCTTTCTATTACATACAGGCACACTTTGGAGATATTGCACGTTTAGTTCCAGACCATCATAATAAAGCAAATAGAGTCACAAATTTTTTGGTTTCCCAAGGTACATGAATGTTTACACCATATTATAGTTTATTAAAGTGTGCAACAGCCTTGTCTTTAAAAATGCACATAACTTAAAAAATAGTTCATTGCTAAAAAATGTTATGTTAGCCTTCAGTGAGTCATAATCCTTTTGCTGGTGTAGGTGGGTAGGGGGAGGGTCTTGTAAAAACTTCATTATCTGTGAAATGCAATACAACCTATTCCTGTACACACTCTTCTCTTCCTTCTCAGAACCAGAGTGGTACCTGGCTGGGAAAGACTCTGTTCAATACTGGCATTATCTACTGAATGATCTTTGGGGTTCCAATCTGTTAATGATGTCAACAGCTTTTAAAAGTAAACAGCCTGATAAATTTATAATACTCAATCATCATCAAAGAGTACATGCCAATTATAAAATATTTAAGGCAATGGTATTCAATCAATTATATTCTGAGCTTAAAGAATAAAACTATGCGTGTCAACAATACTTGTCATGGAAGTAGTACAAATACGAAAACTCAAGCTATTAGGAATTACCCTCACTTTCCAAGACTTTTATATCAACAAATGCATGCTCCACCTACCCGAAACTTCTTTTGTAGCATCTGAGGATTCAGTGTTCGGAAGAGGTGAATCAAAGTTCTAGCAGACATCATCACATCTATAAGACAATACACCTTTAAGAAGCAGCTCTGGAGCAGTGAGTCTACTGAAATAAGAGATGGATGACTCCATATTCTTTGGTCTACAGTGAATAACACATAACTTACTCTTATCTTTGTGTGTTTTATACTGAACCAGGTCTTGGAGAAGGTCTTCAGTCATGGCTAAAGGACATCTAGCTGTTATCTCTTTTATAGCGTTGATTCTAGAAAAGGAAAACTGAGTTCTAAAAAACCCAAACAGTTTACCCTAACAAGGTTTCCTAAAAAGACTAAATCAAAAGGAATATAAATTGGGTATTCTAGGACTTGGGTTTCAAAACTGCAGCATGGTAGAAAATGTAGAGAATACGAGGGTAGATAGCCATCGAGGGCTTTTATCGCAGTCTACTGCCATTTCCTCTGCTAGAAGAAAAAGGAAGTGTCCTCTCTGTGAACCAATTCTAAGGAGAGAAGGCAAAAGGCTGAGAAATTAAAGCTGAAGGTTGCTAGGGCTGTTATGCCAGCAATATTTTCCAAGGTAGAAAAGTAGCTTTTCAGAACATTCCTCATTTATCTGTACAGATTAGACAACCTTAAACCACTATTCACACTCATTAAGTGGTTTTGAATTACTCAAAGGGGCTACCAAACTGTCTTGGGATTCAAGAGTGATTCAATGACAAATTATTACATAGGAAGGTATGAATTCAATGTAGGAGATAAGAGAAAAACAATTAGATTGCCAAATAATCATCCCTTTGAAAAAGAAAATGTTGATCAGAAGGACAAAAATCTTTTCTCGGCTCTCCTCAAAATTCTGGCTAATAAAATCAAAACACCAAGTCTCTTGAGAAGACAAGCGTGTTTTAGACTGCTTTTCTAGAGGCCACACTGCCAGCTGAAATCCTCCATCTTGGAACGTACAGCAAACATAGGACACTAACAGCATCGCCACATCCTACATACCCAACTGTCATGACTTCACCAGAGTTCTTGTCAGTAACAAAATTGTTGGCCACCGTCATGAGCAATGACTGAATGATCTGAATGGGGGATGAAAGAAAAGAAATGAGTGCTAGCAAAATGAGCCTATTCAGAACCTTGAGGATGAAGAGACAATAGTTATTCACAGTGGGAAGACAGCCTCCACCTTGGGTTTGGGAGTTAGAAGCAATTAAGACTAAGCAATTAAGACAGAGATAAAAATACTACTTTGAGGTTCAACCTTCTTGGCTAACCTCAGATTAAATTTTGCTCTCAATGTTATTTTTTTCATGTGGATTTGAAAAAATGCTTTGACCCAGGATAATATAATACTGTTTTTATCAGAGAAAGGAATTATCAACTTTAAATTTACTGATGCTTTTTAAAAAATTTACGTATTCTTGATCCTCCTCTCATAAAATGTGGCAACTAAACAAAATTAGAAATCAGTCCCAAAGTTTCTTTTTATAGCAAATTTTCTTGTTCCTACAACTGAACTGTGTAGCTCCCATAAACGTCTGTGTAAGTTCTTAAGAATTAGTGTCTCTACTAGTCACTTAACTAAGGGGGAGACAGTAATTCCTCTGGAAAAAACCACCACAGTGTACTTAATAGTGGGCTTGCAACACACACACTAGATTCAGGCAGAAGTTAGGTTTAAGAGTTCTCACCTCTGGAGGCACTAAGTGATGAGATGCTTGTGCAGCGAACAGAAGGATCTTTGTTACTTCTAAAGATAGAAAAGGTCAGAAAGGTCAGTTTATTGCTCTGCTTCTCAGAACTATGACAAGTATGGTAAACACATTCTGGCTTTAATCCCATTGCTGCTTACGCCACATGGAATAAGGGTCTTCTGGAGGGAAGAGAGGGATGATACACTCCTCCAGGTCCCTGCTCATTTGCTACCGTATCAAAATGCCTTTCCTGACCAACCAATATAAAATAGAGCCCGTCCCAGCATTCCCTATTACCTCTAATCTGTCTCCTTTTTTGTCAAAATACTTACCTCTATCTGGACAACCTGTATATAGCCCTGTCTAGCTCCCTCAAGAATGTAAGTTCTATGAAGGTAAGACCTTAACTGTGGAATTTTTATGTCTAACACAGCATCCAGCACAGAAATCCTCTCCCTTCAAAGGGGCGGGATGTATAAAAGGCAAAAAAAGTGAAGTGAATTCTAATTTGTTTCTAATTGCTGAGTGATCTCAGTCTTTTTTCTCTTTCTAAACCTTAGAAGATTAAAGTGAGGATTAGATGAGATAATAAATACATGTATAGCATTTTATTAGCACAGTGCTTGGTTTAGGTAAGAGTCAGTAAATGTTCACTTCTTTTTCATCTTGGTTCAAGTTCAAAGTGAGATTCAACCACTTCTTTCCTGCTTTTATGCTGTTTTTAATTGAAAATACACCAAGGGCAAGAGAACAGTAAGATAAAATCCCGATCCTATTACAAAATGTTTTTCGAAATTTCCACAAGTATTTACAGTATTAGAAAAACACTTGCATTGAGAACATGATTTTTCGGCCCCACCCCCCTCCAAATAAATGTTTCATTAATTTGATGAGCAGAAAAATTAACTCAAGAAAAATTTCAAGAAGAAAACAAAAGGGCTTCTTTCCCTTTCTCTGATACACAATGCACTTAACTCCTGTTAACAAAAAACTATGAGACACAGCATGTAAGAGGCTTACCTCTTTGGTGGGGCTGCAGAAACCTTTGTACAAAAGGATAGAAGTTGAAGAGAAAAAGCTGCAGAAAGAATGCACTGACTTTAATATTTATATAACTGAAGCAGCAGAGCTTAATTTTTTTCATAATGCAATTATTATCACCAACTTCAACTAATTGGGAATCATTTTTTACTTTTGCCTTTTTCCAGGAAGTATTCATGCCTCAGCAAGATTCAATGTGCTGTATTAAGCAAGGAAAAGAGGGCTATGCTGCTAACCTCATGTCAAGGAGGAAGAAAATGTACGCAGAATAAATGAAGAGTTATAAAGGCAATCCAAATGTCACATTCTTCCTCTTTAAAAGTTGGTATGGCCACAGAACTCATTTTTTTAGCCTTCAGAGAGAAAAGAGGTTTACAGGAAGACAGCATTGGTATTAAGGTTCCAAAGCAAGGGACAAAACAGTAACTCAATTACAGACAACACCTCACATATTCTAATCACCAAAACACCTCAGCCACACTGGAGAAATTACTGAGCTCCATGTTTGAGAGAGAACAGACGAACACTCTGGCATCTACCTCAAGAATGGTAATACTATTGGTTATAAAAGCAGTAGTAATCTTTAACTTCAAGAAGAGAAACTTTGGAGATGGACTGGTTTTTCCATAGTTTATGAGTAGCAATAAATTTTTTCTATTTTAGCCACAAAGTAAAACCAGGACCAGAGAAGTAACAGGGAAGACTGTTCAATAAAGATGGATGTAGTCCATCTTCAAAACTGTTTCATCAATTGTGGCAAACTGTGAACTCCAGTACCACTTCCATCAAACCTTACTTAAAATCACAAATCCCTTTTGTCTTCCTTTTAGTTCAAATCTAGCCTGACACAAAATTACTGCTCAAATGTAACAAGAACTTATCTAATAACTGCAGCCCATGGAAAAAATGAAAAATATTCACTAGGATGTTAAGTTTTTCTTGAAAAGACTTTTTTAACTTGATATTTAATTTTCAGTAAAAAAGATCTCTTTTACTGTTTTGTTTTTTTCAATTTGAAAGACATTTTAAGGGAAGCAATATAGTCAATGCTGTTCAAAGCAGCACCAGCCACAAAAGTAAATAATAGGGAACAACCTCAATGATCACTTCTTTATGGCGAAAATCTTTAGGAATCTCTCCTCTTCTAGAATGGCAATTAGTGTAAGAGTATGTGTCTTCCCATATGTATAGAAATACATACACACTGAGGAACTCTTGAAATTTAATTTAATATAAAGAAATGAATAGAAAATTCAGAAAATTTCCTACTAGAAAATTTGGAAGTCAGGAAGGCAATGAAAGGTTAAGTAAACAGCAAAATGTACTGATTGATATGTTATAGAGGTTATCCTGGCTCAGAAAGATATGTATGTGAAACAAAGAAAAAGTAGGTAAACAGAAAACAAGTCTTTCCATAAACTAAATATATGTACAATTTAACATCCATACTTATTATTAGGGAAAAAAAGGTACCAAAAACAGCTATTTTCAGAGTGAAAGATTATACTCTTCTGTAAAGTATATGGGTTTAAATGCTTTGGAGGCATAAAACTAAGCTACCATATGACCCAGTAATTCCACTCCTAGGGATTTATCCAAAGGACACAAAAACATTAATTCAAAAGGATACCTGCACCCCTATGTTTATTGCAGCACTATTTAAATAGGTAAGGCTTGGAAACAACCCAAATGCCCAAAAATAGATGACAGGATCAAGAAGATGTATTACATATACACAATGGAATACTATTCAGCTATCAAAAAAGATAAACTAATGTCATTTGCAGCAACATGGATAGAACTAGAAGGGATTATGCTTACTGAAATAAGTCAGAAGGAAAAGGAAAAATATTGGATGGTTTCACTTATAGGAGGAATATAGAGGAACCAAATAAGGCACCAGGGAAAAAATAGTAACAATAAAAAACACAACACAACAAAACAAAAATAAACAGGCAGCTATAAATCAGAGACATTCTGCAGGTGAAGGGAGGGGGATCAAAATGAGGGCTGGAAGAGCACAAGGGACTAAGGTGATGGTACACGGGTGAATTGGTGGTGGAAATTCTATGGGGACTACAGCTGAGGAAAAAAGGCAACACTGTACAAAAATGAACAATATGTAAAATATATATAAATAAATAATTTTTTAAAAGTGGAGGAAAATGCAGAAAGAAAAAGGAAAAAAAACCAAGAACTAAGCCACTATTCTAACTTAGGGGGTTTCCTTTTATAAAGAATAATTCTACCTCTAATATTCACCAAGTGAAACATAATATAACTCATACCTCATGAATTCCCACCAATCTTGAGATGAGGTTCATGAGCATCATCTTCACTTCAAACCTCTCCTTAGAGCTCTCGAGCTGCTTTAGTAGTTTTTCTGCAAAATCTGGAAAGGAGATTATCAGTGTGTCTGCACCCCATTAGCTAACAGTCACAGGAAGACAGTAGTTAAATCAGTGACTCTGGAAGAGCTGTGCCTGAAATTCCTCTGCAGAACTGGGCTGGTGAAACAGGAGCGAAAAAATTTACACATAGGAGAATATACCTTCAATGGTGCCCAGAGTTAAGTGTCAAGGAGCCCCATGATTTTTAGCATCAACCTCTAGGTTACTGGTAGCAGCAGCAAATAGCTCTCTAAAGCCTTGCTTCTCAAGGTGTGCGCCGCAGTAGTCAATAGCTGGCCCACCTGGAAACTTGTTAGAAATGCAGAATTGGAGTCCCCCTCTTGCCCCATATCAACTAGATCAGAGTCTCTGAGATCAGTTTCAGAAATTCCCTAAGTGATTCAAATGTGTGGTCTAGATTGAAATCTTATGTTCTAGAATATGGTTTCCCAAACTTCTGGTTTCTACAGACCAATTTAATTAAAAGGTGGGAGAGGGCCAACAAAAGACTATCATTTTTTCATTTGGTCAAATACAATGTCCTACCACTACTGTGCTGTTAGAGACATAAACTGCAGAGAGAGCTGTTTTTGTACATTTTTCTTATTCTGCTAGGGACTGGGCATAACTGCTTTAGAACATAATTCCCTAGGCCAAAACCAATTAGTAACAACTAAGAATTTACTGATTATCTATTAAGTGGCTGGGATCTTATATTTCCTGATAACCCTTAAGTTAGGAAACCAAAAAGACCAACAAGGAAACTTGGCAGGTCATAATTATAGTACCTTGAGGATCATGAATCAAATGGATAGCTGAAAAGTTAAACACCTCCGGTTTTTTCTTCTTCTTTTGTTTCTGAAGAAAGGAAAAAGAAAAAAATTCCATTTTGAGTAACAGTGATGAGGTCCCTGGGATTAAATGCACTAATGTGCTAACTCCACCCCACTGTTTAATAAAGAAAACAATATTTGTTTAAAAAAACCTTTAAGGACTAAAGGTGAGTTTATCTTTTAAGATTAAACTCTGGGAATGTTTCGACTGTTAGCACTTGTGAGACTTCAGGGAATTTGGAAATATAAACACATAAAGGTCAAATTAGTAATCTTCAGGAAAATCATTACAAAATATAGAATGTACTTCACTTATGTATTGCTTTGAGGAGACAAGTCTAGCAAAGAAAGATACTCAAATGCAGCCAGCCATTTTGATCAGAACAAGTGAAAAGCGAATTTAATCAAAATACTTAATCAGATTATGCTAAATCCAAAAAAAGTTATTTAAAAAAAACAGTACTTCAGCAGAAATAATTCTTAGACTGTGAAAGAAGATACCAGGTACAAGGTGGGATGGAGGAGAAGGGAGGGAGAGAAGCTGATAGGGCATGGGCACAGGCGCTTTGGTGTAGGGTGAGTGAAGCATGTGCACATATGGAGGTGTGAAGAAGTACTCCCCAAATTATAGTTATGTAAATGACTGGCAAATCAGCAAAATTTGAGGGAAAAAATATTGCTTAAAAATCTACCACATATTTCTAAGACTTTCAAAAGTGCTATTTCTTTACTATTTCAAATTCTTAAAAAATTTGCTGAAATTACATATTCTGCATCAAATGATTCTACCTCATTTCCCAGGTACAAGTCTCACCTTGAGCACTTTCATAGCCTTTTCCATCTTTTTCTTGTTTTTGGAGCTTTTCTTCCCTGTGGCATACTGAACTAGAAGGTCTCTAGCTGTTGGTCCTTCATCCTAAAGAAGAAGCTACCTTGTAAAACTGTAAACAAGAATAATCTGCATAGACGCAAAGGGTAATCCTTCCAACCACTGTTCTCTATTTACACTCTTTGCATTTAGCTATTAAAGACGAATGGGATTTTAAGCACTTCTTTTAAAATTCAACAAAAAGTATTTGCCCATATGCAAAAACAAGTATAAACATAGATTTTCATTCCTGGATTTTGTCCCCTTTTAATTGGATTATAACATGCAAGCAGATGACTATTTTTAATTTTTTTTTTAAAAAAGAGGGGCTTCCCTGGTGGCTCAGGGGTTAAAGACACAGAGCTATCAAGCGATTGCCAGCCACTGCAACATGAGTTTAATCAGTGGCCAGGGAGCTAACCCACAGGGCACAGCAGACCTCTCCTGTCTAGCCTTCTGCTCAGCAGTGTATTTCAGTAAATCTGCCTGTTCTGCTCCCCTACTCTGTCTCTGTCTCTGGTGTCTCCCCCACCACACACCTCCAGCCTACACCCCAGTTCTTATATGTGTAAATAAATAAGTCTTAAAACACAAACTGGAAACAGATATTTATCAGTGGGGAAATGCTTAAACTATAATACATTCACACTCTTAAATACTATATACAGAGGATCAAAGGATGAGCTAGATATATATGTAGTAATAAGATCTAAATATATTGGTACGTCTACATTTCAACACAAAGAAAGCAGGTTGCATTTGTTATTTGTATAGTTTCCAAACACCTACGACATATATACATTACGTGCACATTCATATATAAATGCATTGGAAACAAAATGTTTATATCCGAAGAAGGGGGAAATAGAAATCACTCAGGGAGAATAATGAAAACTCATTTTATTTATATAGTATCTGAAATTTCTTATAGTAAGAATATTTTGTTCATCTATTATTTAATAAAATAATAACAAAACAAATTAAAAGATATTATTACATATCCCAGTGTTTTTAACCAAAATGATAAAGGGAATTTAAAAAATTTCTCCTTTTGATAATACAAAATACTTTTATAGTTATATGACATCATAAATGCCATATGACTCCTCTTCTTTCCTACATTCTAAGCTTCTATGATGCTGACATGCTACCTCAAAAACAGAGTGGCAATAATTCTCATTCTAAGTTTATATAGTGAGATACAGGTATAATAACAGCTACAGAACCAAGATGAAGGCAGAATGAATCTAAGTTTTATTAGTTATCTGACCAATCTTCCTGGATAGGTGACAAATTCTAAATAGAATAAACTCTCAGTATGGCAGAACTCAATAAAGGATAAAAGTGACATATAGTTTCTTTCTAGTTTCAGCAGTGACGGATTTTGCAATTTGTATGGAGAGCAGTATAATGAAATCTGATAAGCTGGAAAGTTCAGAAGCAATTAATGCTAAAGTAACCTCAGATTCTGAGTCACTGTCCTGTTTCTCCTCTTCATCTCTCCCAAGGAAGAATGTCAAAGCAGCAACTAATATCTAAAAACCAATCAGAACAAAATTAGTTAAAATTAAACCCAGTTTACAATGGAGAATAAAAACTTTTGTCTATACATATAAACTAAGACCTGAAGAAAAAAATGAGAGGTGGGACTTGGGCTAATTTTTCTTAATTAGAGTATACTATTTTGTGTTATTTGTAAGTATATCACTTTAACTACATAAAAACAGCCAGCCTCTACATAGATGTTATCCTTAAGAAGACTGTCAAGAATTTCCACACCTCTCACAAGAAAAGTGACATTGCAACCCTTCTAACAAGAAGTCAAACATAGTCCTTAAATTTTCTTTCAGCTGTGCCAGAGTCCAACAAAACACTAAGAATTACAGGGGAAAACATGAAATAAGGCTGAAAGTTGCTGTTTGATGCTCAGCATTTTAAAAAGTCAAGAGAAATTATAAGAATGGAATCTAGACTTGTGGTAGGGAACATAATGTAGGGTCTAGAGACAATGACTTATAATGATGTATCTGAAACCTGTATTATGCTATAAACAAATGTTGTGTCAATAAAATATTAAAAACTATCAATCATATCATACAAAACTTTCTTCATTTTCATTTTTGAAAAAAGAAATCATAGTAATTTTGACTCCTTTAAAGCAGAAATGAACCAGGGAATCCTCTAAAGCAGAAATGAACCAGGGAAGCACCTAAGCACAAAGAAACCGTTACTAAACAAGAACTGCATGTCCACACACTACTTGTTCCTCACATACCAGCTCCTTCACCTTCTATCCAGAGAACAAATAATGCCTTCACACAGCCTTACAGATACTCACCTTGGTGATCTTAGAGAAACATGCAGTTGTGATCACATTGACAGTTTTGGCATCATTCCTGGGGGGAGACAATAAGTATTTTAAAGTCAATTTTTTTCTAGTTTATTTTCATAGCATAGGTAATACCACAAAAAAATATTTCACAACTTATAATGAGTTCACAGTTGTAATATTTTTAAGTCATGGTTTCCCAAATAGTAAATCACAGGTATACATTTAATTATAGTTTAGCCCAGTCTAACATTAGAAAATTATGTGTCATTAAGATGGACTAGAGGTAGAATTTTTAATGGAACAGGAATATACTCAAGATAAAGTGAAACACATAACCTAAAAAAAAAAAAACAAAACCCCAAAAGTTATAATGTCATAAAACTGCCATCATATTTAAAAATTTGTTAGAAAAAACAAGAGTATAATAAAATACTAACAGTGATCATCTCCAGGCATGGCACTATCAGTGATTAAAAAGGAGAACTTTTCTAGTTTCTCTATGAATGTTACATCTAAATTATTAAAAATAAATAAATAAATAAAGATGTTAAGAAAAACAAGACATGAGTTAGGAGACTGTACCAACAAACCAAAAGTTTATGATTCCGAGTCAGATTTTGGTTTCTCTTTCAGCTCTGTCCCACACTAGCTACAAAATTTAACCCTCTGAACTTCAGTTTCAGTACCTATAAAATGGGGGCCTCCCCGGTGGAGCAGCGGTTGGGCGCTGCCCTGTGGAGCTGTTGGCCGCGGGCGATGCCGGTTCGATGCACAGCCTGTGCTGCTCCCCACTCTGTCTCTAGTGAACCCTCTTGCCGCCCCACGCCTCTGGCCTGTACCCCAGCTTGTATACATAAATAAATAAAAATTCTTTAAAAAAAAAAAAAAAACCTATAAAATGGGAATAATCCCAGAAAAGCTGCATTACTTGTTCTGAAGTTTGAACAGGCAATGTAAAATGTAGGTGCTCAAGAATGGTAGCCAATATTGTCATCAGCCACTTGGGTTGCCACTGTATTTTTACTTCTAAGTTAATCTATGATAGAGGAATATTAAAGAGTTGATGAAAAATATTTGTGCATGTGCTCTATAGTAATTACAAGTGAATAAAAGATTGTATTTTCAAGAGACAAACACACAAACACATTACCAGATGTTTCTTCTGTAGAGTTCAATCATCACATCCAAAGATATCTTGGCTGCAGTGGCATTGCTGTCTCTTAACATGGTGTACATGAAATTCTGCAATACCTGAAGAAAAGGAGAAAGAAAACTTAATAACATGTTGACGGTACAAAGCAGCAAGCATGGAAAACAAAAAGGTACTTACTATATTCACTTTATTGTTCTTGTGTTTTGCATTTATATTCTTGATATCAGTTACAATATGTGTGTATAAAGTCTGAGGAATAGAAAAACATACATTTTAACCAACATTTCTAAACTTGCTTAAATTAGAAAAAAGCACAAATGTACAGGAGGATTTAATTTTACCCTCTTTTCATTTATTACAAAAGAAGCCCAAAACAAAAACAAAAAACTATGACAAAAGGAAAGTTGCCCTCAACAGATTAGTCGTTACCAGAGTTAACAATTCCACTCCTATTTATATATCCAAAAGAAATGAAAACATTTTCACACCAATGTTCACACAAATATTCAAAGCAACATTATTCACAATAGTTAAAAGGTGGAAACAACCCAAATGTCCATCAACTAATGAATGGATAAACAAAATGTGATACAACCAGTGCAATATTATTTGGCAATGAAAATAATTAAGTATTAATACATGCTGTAACATGTATGATAAATCTTGAAAACATGCTTAGTGAAGTAAGTCATAAAATAGCATATGTTATATGACTCCATTTAGGTGAACTGATCAGAGCAGACCAGAATTAGTCTGGGCTGGTGATTCCCTGGGCTAGTATTGGGATGGAGGTGGAAGGGGTGGAGGGAAGGGATGGAGAATGACAGCTAATGGAAACGGGGTTTCTTCTGAGGATAAAAAATGCTTTATAACTGATAGTGGTGATAACTGCAATCTCTGTGCTAAAAAACACTGAATTACACATTTTAAATAGAGATACTTAAATATATTGATTTCATTTGAATTGCTTGTGGACTTTTCTTAGTTTCATGAATATGTTTAGAGAGCTATTATTCTCAAATTTAGGACAATCAGTATGAATACATGTGGGACTCTCAAATTTTAACTGATGCTTTTGTTTGTTGTATAATGTGCTCAAATGCTTTTTAATAGTTTTAATGGTCATGAGCACTAATGTATTGATTAAAAAGCAGTAATGAGATTTAGTACTTATTTTAAAAAAAGTTGCTCTATTCATGAACATTTAAATAGCTGCAAGCACAATGATACTAGAAACCAGAAATATCCTCCCATGGACCACATTTACCCCACAAGTTAGAGTAAGAAGTATAAAGCTGCTTGTAATGTCTTGTAAACTGCTAAAATCAAAAGGTCGTAATCTTTTAATACTTTTGGGGAAAAACTTTTAAGTTAGTAAATGTAAACTTAAGTTTTACTCTCTTAAATTTCCTTCGTAAACTTTCAATTTTGGTATAACTTTTATAAGTAAGCACAAAGTTATATGAAATAACTAACATTTTTTTAAAGTAGGGCTTTTTGGAGGTAAGGGCAATTATAGCTATGCATGTCCAGTCTATTCTGAGTTAGCCAGTTAGTACAGGGCAATGGAATAGAGCTTGGGATCTGGAGCTGACTGCCTGGCTTTATGGTCCAGCCTCACCATTCAGAAGCTGTGACACTCTGGGCTCACTACTCTATCTCCCCGTGCCTCAACCCTTTTTATCCGTGAAGTAATCGTCATCATCATCATCGTTGTCATCATTATCCCTATGCCATAAGCTTTCTGTGAGTAAATAGATTTTAAAAAACTCTGAAAATGGTGCCAACCAAAAAGCACAAAATAAATGTTAGCTAACACCATCATATTGCATGCACACAAAGATGGAATTTCTTCCTCTTACAATTATCCTTAATTATATCTAATGATGTAAAGTGTCAAGAACTCAAGGGACTCCAGACTCCACAAGTTCTATGTCATTACAAGGGTGAATGAGATGGAGGGGTAAAGTATTTTGCTCTCTACCTTTCGCAGAAGCTTATCATGGCAGCGCAGAAGTTCAAAGAAGAGTTCTAACAAACTTGATGGATTGATGAGATTCTTGTTTCTCAGCAAGATCAACGCTTTGCAAAATGTCTTAGAAAAAAAGAAAATATACTTTAAGATAATGAATTAAAATTAAGGTGAGAAGCTGGAGTATACATACCCCATAAACAATGTATACTTACACTAAGTATCAGAACAGAAGTTCTGGACCTTACACTGGAGGTGGAGCAAAAGAGGGGCTAAACAAACAATTAGCACATAAACAGGTGTATTTCAGATAATGAAAAGCATAATGAAGGAAGTAAAATAGGGTATCATGGCTGAAAAATAGTGAGTGATGGTTACTTTACACAGGAATGTCAAAGAAGTATCAATACACAACAAAACCCCAGTGATCAATGAATCTACAAAGATAACAATAAGATAAAAAGCACAGTAAGGAAGCGAACATGCACAGACTTACAGGCCAGATAATATGTTTGAGTCTCATTTTAAGTTTAAGTAAAAGAAGTCACAAAAGGATTTTTTTAAATGGGGTAACACATTCTGATTTACTACTCAAAAAGATATTTAGCTGAGACACTTCCCATTTAAATACATATTATATGCACACGTGAATACAGCCCAATTTTCCAATCCAAATATTGATCCTACCATTCGAAGATCTGGATCTAAGACAGTGTGATTGTAGGAGAGAAGATCTTTCAGCTCTTGAGGAAAGTTACTTAAATGTTCTGGATAGCAGTGACCAATCTGTAACAAAGCAAAGGTTCTTCTGAAGTTTCTCTTTCTTTCCTATAATTTATATGTATTTACTTAGGATGTTCTCGAAAGGAGAGTAAAAGACTATGTTTCATAGAAGCAGATAGTTCTAAGTTTCTTTTTTCCCCACATGCTAATGTAGCACCCCCCACCTTCTCTGCTCCCTTTTATATTTCTTCTAGTTTTAGTAAAATACGTGTGATGTGACTTAGAATCTGCTTTTATGATAAATTAGAAAACAAATAACTTTAAAGTTCCATGAAAGCTCTAGTGTACTCTTCTACCTCAACATAGGGAAAGAATAAAAGTTCCAAAAGGGAAATTAAAAAAAAAAAAAGTCTGTTTTAAAAATTAAGCTTCTACTCCCAAACAGAAGGAGGTTGAGTACTACTAGAAAAAGAGTTTGCAAACTGTGATAACTGGTCTTTGTTCTATTCAAAAATTTTCTTCTTACCTGTGCCAGAAACATCACCAGCTCTGCCAGTTCTTTGCTGGGTTTATTTGGTTGTAATTTGAAAATCTCTACATTGGATTTGTAGTGATTGTACTGCTGTAGAAACTGTAAAAAAATAAAATTTAAGTTGGTTACTTTGTATTATATGACTTTCTCAATTAAAAAAAATTGAAAAATTACTGAGCAGTCTTTGATAGCGACAAAGAGAAAAAGATGTGGGGAAAGAACACAGAGACACTACCACTGCCTTATCTGCATTTTTCAAAATGAGTTCTGAAAAATTTAAGTACATCACAGGCAATCTAAAGAAACTTTTCTTTATCGTTAAAAATTTAGGTGGTGTAGTATAAAGAAGCAGGAGTTAAAAACTCAGATTTTGTTCCTGTTCTTGTCATTTATTTTCCAAATAACCCCCTGCAATGGTGTCTATGTATGTAGAACACTCACATCACCAGAAAAATACTGGGTGAGAAAATGTAAATATATCTCAAGTACATGACGCCTTCCAATCAAAATCCCCCTCTTCTTTTAAAGACCTATTAAAACCTTATTCTGGAGTGATAGACTATGTTAACAGCCAAAAGCAATATTCAGCTTGCTATATGACAAGCTCATTATGTGTATAACTTCATTTAATAACGTTTAATTCTAATAACAACCAACAATCTAATGTTGGAACTCACCAGGTATCAGTTTTATGCCCTCTATCTACTCTTCAGTCCTATACTATGGCTTTAACTTGTGTGTAGTGTGTGTGTCTGTGTGTGAGAGAGAGAGAGAGACTATGAGAAAGAGGATTTCTTTATTTCACCAGCCTAACTGGTCAAATAAACTCCAAATTCATAAATCCAATTGCCTGTCTGACAGCTCTGTTAGATGCCTAACAGACATCTTAAACTTAGCATGGTCCAAAAAACCCAAAAAACAAACTTAACTCTTGATTTCCTCAACAAAACTGCTAGGTGTCCAGTTTTCTCCAAGGGTAGGAGGCAAGAAAGAAATCTGTAGCCCCCACATCCGTTAGCTAAGACCCTACCTCTCTTGATTCTGTATGACTCATTATTCTCTTGTAGCCACTTGCTGACTACAGTCATTCCCCACATTCCTCAAACAATCGAGTTCTTTGTTCATCGTGTTATTGCCCTCGAAAATAATTCCTCTCATAGCTTGTGGTGATTTCACTTCCCATATCCTTGCCTCTTCTCTCCTCCATCTCGCCTCTAGTAATCTTCAACTCCTATTCCACCTTAGCCCACACTCCATGATCATATTCCAAATCTTGTCATTATTAACAACTACAGTTCTTTCATAATGTCCACTAGAAGTGTTCCTTTTCCAATCGCCGTCTCCTCTTTTCCATCTCTTTCTGACAGTATCCCAACTCCAACAACCCTCAAGCTCACTAGAATCCACAGTCCAGTGAGCCTACTACCTTTCCTCTGTACCTAACCTCCCCCGCAACTTCTCATCTAGCTTCAATTCCATGATCAATCATTATCATCTTCATGTATTCACTTCAACTCACCACTCTGTCCCTTTCTCTCACTGTGCTCATGTGACAAATGCCCATGCTTTCTTTCCTTTCCCACAACTACACTCTCAGAGCTAAGCACAGCTGGAGAATTAGCTGATCTCATTTTAAATTAATTACCACAAGCCCCAAAGAGGATCTTACTGCATTCTGGCAATCTTACTATACTTTCCTCCTCTCCTAGACAACCATTTTGTACTTTGTCTTCTGTTCTCAAACCCTTTCTCCCGATGCTCACTTTCAACTGATGACCTTGTCTCCAGTTTCATTAAGAGGCTATAAACAACCTGAGGATTATTTCCATACTTTAGCACCCCTATTTAACCACATAGCATCATCTGGGTCCATACACATTATCTTCCCTCCTGCTACTGACAGTAAATTATCAGGTCATCATCTGAGGTCAGGTAACCCCCTACACCCTATTTAATCTAGGTAACCCCCTACACCCTATTCAATCTAGGTAACCCCCTACACCCTATTCAATCTAGCAGACTCCTCTTCCATTTTCTATCTCAACAATTTCTGCTCCCATTAGTAAACACACATGATGTTATTTCTGCCATCTTAAAAGAAACCTTTTAATTCCACTTTAACTCCAGCTTACACTCCATTTCTTTCTTCTTTTCAGAAAAAAATCTTCAATGAATTGTCCATAATTGCTGCCCAATCATTCCCCTTTCTAAAAAAAAAATGTTTAAATTGATATATAACTCATACCATATTTACTCTTTCAAAGTGTACAATTCAGCGGCCTTAAGATATTCACAAAGTTGTGTAACCATTATTTCATAATACGTAAATATTATTTCATAATATTTTCATCACCGTGAAAATGAACCCCTATCCATTAATAGCCATCTCCCATTCCCCCAAGCCCCAGGACTTGGTAACCACTAATCTTTCTCTATGCGTGTGCCTATTCTGGAAAGTTCCATGTAAATGGACTCATATTCTAAATGCTTTTCAACCTATTCTAGAGGACTTTTGGCCTCCATTCCTCTACTTAAATTGCTCATACCAAGGTAGCCAATGATATCCAAGTTGATAAATTTAATGGTCAATTTCCACTGCTCATGATATCTGACTCATCAGTGTCTGAGATGCTTGATCATTCCCTCCCTGGGAGCATCTTCTATACTCGGCTTCTAGGACATTAACAGATTTTCCTCCTACCTTGCTGGCTGCTTTCTCAGTCACCCCCCCCCTTTTTTTTTTTAATATTTGAAGAACAAGTTTATTGAAGGAGACAGAAGAATGACAGCACTTGCGTAGGCACAAGTGGGCAGGAAGAGCTGCCTCAAAAGGGACAGATTTGCTAAGAGAGGCCTGCATGATTGCAGGCGGGCAGTCTTGGGAGAGCTGCCTTGCTGTGGGAGGTCAATGTAGAGAAGTCCCGGCATGATCATAGGCAAGCAGGAAGGCTGCTGCCCTGCAGAGGGGTAGAGAGTTGGTGGAAAGAAGCACGTACAGAGTCACAGGTGGGCAGACAGGAGGGATGCTGCTGCTCTCAGTCCCTTTTGCTAATTACTTAGCAACTCAATAGCCTCTAGATGTTGATGTTCCCTAGGACTTTCTGTACCTACCAGACGTAGAATCTAATCACTTCACCCCACCGTTATCATTTTGGTCCAAGCCACCATCTCTTGCTGTGGATAACTACAACAGTCTCCTACCTGAGGTCTCTGCTTCCACCTTTGCCTCCCACAATCTGTTCTCAGAAGAAGACAACCAGAATAAGCCTGTTTTAATATAAGGCAGTTTATATTTTTCTCTGCTCAAAACCTTCCAAAGGCTTCCATCTCAGAGTAAAATCCAAGGTTCTTAATAACATCTAGGTTTTATAAAATATGGCTCCATCTCACCTCTTACTACTCTTGCTTTCCTCATTTCCCATTTTATGCCATATTTCCTTCACAGTCCCCAAACCTAGTAGGTGTATTCCTGCCCCAGGGTCTTTATATATACTGTTCCTTCTGCCCAGATCACTCTAACTAAATATCTGTAAAGCTTTGCTCAAGTCCCTTCAGATTTTATGCAAAAATATCTCAAGAAGCCCTTGACTAACACATTTAAAATAGCAACAGCTCCCTCATTCCTAACATACAAATTGGTACACTATTTTTTTTTCCTCTTAGCATTTATCATCATTTGGTATACTCTGCATTACTTGCTATTTTATGTATCCACTACTAGTAAGTAATTTAATGAGGAAAGGATCTTAATCTGTATGGTTCACAACTGTAGTCCCAAGGACTAGCACATAGCAGATATTCTACATTTGTTAGATGAATGAACCTCTGAAAGAGGCACTTATCATCTACCAATATGCAGAAATAAAAACAAACTGAGTTACCCCTTCATTCCTTCGGTTTTCCTTATTCCCTGCATTCTACCAGGAAGGCCTACTAACTCTATCTCCATGTAGAACAAATCCCAATCTGTCAACTACTGCTGAAATTCCAGTGGCCTCATTAGCCTTTGGACTATTTCAACAGCTATTGTATCAGTTACCCTACCTCCAGAAATGTCTTCTCTCCAATCCATTCTATATATTGCCTCCAGAGTAAACTTCCAAAAATATGTCACTCCAAAATAGATCATGTCACTCCTCTGCTTAAAACTCTTCAATGACTCCCTAATGAATTAAGAGTAAAATCTAAACTCCTTACCATGGCCCTAGAGTCCCTTCATGATCTGATCCCTGCATGTATTTTCCACATCATCTCCTCTACCCTCTTTTGTGCTCATTACACTCACACTCACTGCTTCCCTATTTCTTCTCTTTATCCAGAATATTCTGGAGCTTGGCTCAATATCATCATAGCAAAGCAGCTTTTCATGGTATCTAAATCAACAGCCTCCAATTCTAACATATTCCCACTCAGTTTTACTTATAGTCCTTACTACTATATGCCTACCATCACTAGAACATATGTCCAACAGAAAAAAAGCCACTCATATCGTCTTACCTACTGTTGTATCCTTAGAGCCTAGAAGATACACAGTAGATAAAAATATATGTGGATTTGGATATACATTTGTTCAGTGAATGAAAGAGCAATCCACCAAATCTGGTTTATCTCCTCACACTATGTACAGGCTTAGGAATTAACCCTCCTTAGTTACAGCAGAACCAAGATTTAGTTTGTTCTTAAACCAATGTTCTTAAATACAGCACTCTATACAGATTCTCAGCTACTACTCTGTCAATGGTTGTACAGTGCTTTACACGCCTCGAAACCTCACTTATATGACTTATTGTATCTGTTCCTTACTCTTTATTTCCACTGCCTTGATCTTTGGAAAGTCTTTCTTCTAATGACCTAAACCTCTGAGATCACTACTTGTCAAAAAACATTCAGGGTATCCCCGGTGGCACAACGGGTTAAGGCGCAGCACTATGAAGCTATCCAGAGCCACTGCAGCATGAGTTCCATTCCGAGACAAGGAGCTGACTGACCCACGTGGTACAGCAGACCTCTCCTGTCTTGTCCGAGGCTCCCCTCAGCAGTATATTTCAGTTGATGTGCCTGTTCTGCTCCCTACTCTGTCTCTGGTGAATCTTCTCACCACCACCCCCCCAACACCTGTGGCCTGCACCCCAGCTTATATGCATAATACAATAAATCTTTAAAAAAAAAAAAAGGCATTTAGGTAAGTATTTTTAGGTGAAAATCTGTGGGAGGAGGAAAATGAGGAGAATTGTGATCTTCTCAACCAAATCACAATCTAGTGAGGAAGAAGCACAAACAAGTAATGGCAGCAAAAGCTCCTAGGCAGGGATACCTGCTTGGTGCCCGTTTGAAATAAGCACTAGCCAGATTAATATATTAAAACCACCACCACTTTCATTTTATCACTTTTTTCGTTTAAATACCCTTAATGTTCACATTTGTTCAGGTCAATATACAAAAGCCCTCCTACCCTGGGTCTAATCTAATTATTCAGCATTTTTTCTTGTAATAAATTCTGACATCCAAGTCATACCAGCTTTCGATGATAAAGAACCCTCATTTAACTAGATACAATAAATTTCCATGTCTGTTTCTTATATTTGAAAATTACCCTTGCTTCCCGACACAGTCCAAGCCAGAGTGGGATCTTGGAAACAAGCGTCAGCCGAAAGCAGATGATAAAGCAAATTCATCAAGCGCTACCTACTAACTCAAGTGAGGGGTTTCAAAACATAGAAGGGTCAGAAACCCGCAAGAAAACTTGGAAGATAAATCCTAAAACAAAATAAGGTTTTTAAGAGTGTCTCCGTGACAGCGGGATCGGCAGAGCAAAGATCAAAAGGGGGTGTTCATAAGAGGTGTGGAACAAACCCTGAGTCTTGTCCCTTCTCCAACGCCCTCTCTTCTGCTGAACGACCCCTTAACATTCGAAAACGCTGTGAGCCAGAATCCCAGCTCCACCCTATGCCTCCCCCACGTCGATGTCTCAACTATTCGAACCCAGGCCCCTAACGATGTGGCGCCGCACTCCCACCTCCTCGATGTAGGCGGGCGGGTCTCGTTTGATCAAATTCTGTAACTGCGGCAGGTTGCTAGGTAGCTTGTTGTTGTTTCTGTTGGACATGTTGACTGCCAACTGGCTCCGCGGAGTGCTGCCTTTAAGAAAGCCCACACCACCGGGAACCTCCTACCTTGCTAGCCCTGGCTGAGAATCGTGCTTCCGAGTATGACCGGAAACAGCACATGGGAAGCTAGGTAGGCGGCGCCATCTTGATTCTTAAAGGGACAGTGTACTACGGGAGCCTCAGCGTGCCAAACTTACTTTCACTGAAAAAAAAAAAAAGCTTTGTAAAGATTAGTGTGAGATATCTTTTTCATTCGCTGTTTCAGCCAACCGCCACTACTACAACAGAGTGGCCTTTATGGAAAGGTGAGGTTCCAGTTCCCTGCCCCACACAAGGGAGGGTGGAGCTTAGCAGGGAGAAGAAGAGAAGCTGGAGAGAAGGGAGGAAGGAAGGAAGACTGGAAGCAACAAGGAGAACTGGAGGAGGCATATGGAGCAGACAGTGAAGAAGCTGCACTTGCTCTTGGCCTTGGACTGGTTGAAACATGTGGGTGAGAGACCCGTGGGAAGGTTAACATTGTCAGTTTTTTTCCTTGATGTTGATTTGCTCCTTTCCCAGATGTGCTGTGCGTCTTCTTTCCCTTTCCTATGGGTCCCCATCAGGCGGTGCCTTAGACCTGTGACAGGTTTTCAGGGCTCAGTGGACCTGCTTTGGTCCAGACAGTGGCTAACCCTTTTTGGCTGGGCATTTACCCACAAGGGAATGGGTAACTTTGGGTGCTTGATTTGGAATCTTTATTTTTCCCCTTTTCTGTATTGCACACTAATTGTATTCAAGTTCCTTTCCATTAAAGGTCTTATGCCCTAAATTATGTTTTGTCTTGATGTGGTGGGTGGCAGAACCTATTTAGAGCAGGCAGGTTTGGGGTTTCTCGGCTGCCCCCTCCCTGCCTTGTAACACTACTACCAAACGTGTCTGAAATGCAGACTTTTTCCACACATAGTTCATTGCATCATCCCGACATACCTATGAAACAGACTGATGAGGATTTATCATTTATATTTAATTCCACAAACTGAAGTTAGGTGCTAAATAAAATCCGCGAGGAGTAGATCACACTGTTCATTTTTAGAGAGGGAGAAAAAAGCAAGGAGGGACATAAGTTTTTCAGTATAATCTTAAATACCTGTTTTTGTTTGTTTCAACTCAAGGTAGTCCAGACAAGGAAGGAAGGTGTGGACTAGATAAAATATGATCATGTTCATTGGTTAAAAATGCAAATTAATGTGTTCAAAAGTCAACCATTATTATAACCTTTGGAAGTACTCTTCAGCCAGTTTTTTGTTTAGATCTTGATAATTCTAAGAGAATACATTTCTATAATCTCATGGTGTGCAAAAATAAATATGTATTAAAGGAATGAGATAGGGTGTCGTTAGTACAAAAATACGTTTGATCACTCACCCTGTGACAGACACTGTTCCAAGCACTTCATTTGTATTGACTCATTTAATCCTCGGACCAGCCCGCTAAAATAGATTCTCTAATGTCTGCTCCTTCCAGATCCTCATGAGGAAACAAGCTCAGAGAAGTTGATTGTCCAAGTTCATAGCTAATGAGGAAGATGGGATTTCGATCCACGCAGCCTTGACTGTAATTACATGAGAAAGGGAAAAGTAACCTAGCAGCTGGCAGCTGGTAGCTGGGCTGGTCATATTAATAGTTGTACAGTGTTGTTCTCCTTAACATAAGCAATTTCACAGAACACTGTTTTCAGTTCAGGTCATCTGTGATTACCAAGCAATGAGCCCAAAACAAGACAAGTCTGTAATCATACCTGAGCACAAATAAAATCAGGCATGTTGTTCCCAGTTTTTCAATTGCATTTGGAGAATGACTCTTTAGTAATCACAGAAGCAGGAACTTAGGGTGTTATTAGGCAGTTAATGTGAGCAATAAATCTTTATAACTCATTCATAGATTTAAAAGTAAAAAAATATTTTGGTTAGATTGTGCTAATGAGGGAAAAAAGCATTCTCAAAACATATATTGAAATTATGGAATATAATTCCTGTCAAAACCATAAACTTATGTGCTATGAATATTGAAGTCACCAAAATAACTTGTGACTTAAACATTCATGTCATGTCACAAGCTTTTATGCACAATCTATGTTGTCAGGCACTAGAGTAGGTAATAGGAATACTAAATAAATAAGGTATGGGCATTTGCCTTCAGGAAACTCACAGACTAATGAGGGAGACAAATAGATAAACACATTTGTATACTATAGTATTGTAAACCAATCATTAATACATTAAAAAAAATATTCTTTCACTTACAACCCAACCTAGAGGAATCAGGAGGTTTTACAGACAGGGGACTATTTGATTGAAATCCTCAAAGTGAAGAGTCTTTCTGGAGAAGGGAAGGGAAGTTTCTCTACTTAAAGAAAATAACCTGTAAAAAGGCACAAAGGTTTGGAAAAATCTTGTAGATTTCAGGGATGGCCGGAAATTTGGTTTAACTAAAGATTGGGAAAGGAGCAAGCTGCAAGGCAGGAACTGAGGAAAAATAAGTGAGGTTATGCAGTCCTGATAGTGGCAGGCATTACATGCTAATATAGGGAGGCCAAACAGGTCAGCTACTTTTACCCCCCAATACCTTGAAGGCAGGATTTATTTTATTTTTTTGTTTGATAGGTGAGAAAAAGAAGGCTGAGAGTAGCTAATTGAATACAGCAGTTGTCCTTTGGAATGGGATGCATTCCAATCCAAGCCCCCCAGTGGATGCCTGAAACACATAAAGTACTGAACCCTATATTTTTCTGACCTTCTATCCTTCCATCCCACACTTTCTTCTTTTGCTTTATTTCGCCCCATATCCCTTAAAAGCCTCTGGAAACATATGCATGGCAAGCTTAATTATTCATTGTCTTCTTGCACTATATTATGAGTTTAATGAGGATTTTTGTTTTGTTTTGTTCATATTCCTTCCTCAATGCTTGGAGGAATGCTTGGCACATAGGAAGTACGCAATATTTGTTGTATTAATGAATGGATAATCTCTAGTGTCTTCCAGTTCTTCAGTTGTGTGATTTGTCATATTAGTCACTAGAGGGAGCTCATGCTTTTCTTTTTTTAACACCAATGTTAATGCTACTTGACAAAATGACTACATACAAGAACTCATAACAAAAGAAATCTTAGTTCTTTTCAAGGCCAGTTTAATTTTTCCTATTCTTTATTCCTTTTCCCTTTCCCATCTTTATTGTGAGTTTTGCCCACAATTACTTCTATCTTTTTTCTTCTTGTGGACTTTGGGAACTGTTGAGTCTGCCTTGGGACAAACCTATCAACCTTAGGCTCTGCAGAGACCAGTTCTACCACTGCAACTTCTTATTTCTCAAGAACCATCTAATGGTTTTTATTTTCTATGTATTTACATTTGACATCTCAAAGGATGATACATTTTATTTAGTTTTGGAAATCCTTAGAATAGTGAGGGGAATACTAGTTCCTTTGCGGATAGACCACTGCACGTTATATCAATATTTAATTTCATACTGGGTAACAAACAAAGCCTTGCCCTTATCCTTTAGTCAGATTGATCTGGGTGATGACCAGACTCCAGTATCTCTTTTATCTTGAGTCACTGCCCAGTAAGAGTGTGACCTCAGTTTGAAATCTGAGTTAAGTCCAGGGTGCTGCAATTTGAGATTGTCAGCTGTGCTTCTTCAGGCTGAACAAGTTCTTTGTTGAAGGGTGATCCAGGCAGCGCACCTCCATGGGTGCCACATAAACCAAGTGGACCTAAAGTACTTGAGCTTTCGGTAGTTATCTTCAATATGCAAATAAAGGGACTGAAGTTGTTATTCCAACAATTATAAGAAATGCGAAACCTTTCTCAATATTTCCAGGGTCCCAGGGAAGCTTACGGGAAAGCTTCACTTAAAACTGAATGTCGTCCAGCAGTATTTTAGAGCTGGTCTTCCCACCACAGGAAATTTCTTGCTGGTCTTTACCTTTACTCCAGCCAGTGTCGTTTTTTACAGTCTCCCTCCCCCCTTCCTCTGTCTTTCTTTTTGCTGGTCCAGGGTCCCTAACCCCCTCCCTTGCTACCAGGGATAATTCTTGTTTACCTATTTTTCAGAGAAATTTAGCTTGCTTTTGCTTTCACTCCCATAAAAATTCTTACTCAGTCTAACCCTAATTAAGGACTCTAAACAAAAGACATCTGTTCTGAGGTAAATTCTGCTGTTTTTAATATCGTAGAAAAATTGTTGGCATTTCTTGTTTCCAGTAACCAAACTTTTTTTTTTTCTTTTGGTTTATTTTGACTTTTTCCTCTCATTGACTTTGATTTTTAGTTTTTCTTTCCACAGGAAGTTCAGATTAACTACTCTGGTGTTAAGGAAAGCTGATGGTAGGTGACTGGACCTACAGGGTCCTTTATTCTACACAGAAGCCAGAGGCTAAGTAAGACCTCGTTCCTTAGAAGGAGTAACTCTTTGTGAGAAGAGTGGGCTTGAAACATATGAGGAAATACTATTTGTAAAACATGTGATTTCATTTGTGGAGCTAAAGTCTAAAGAAAGCAAATAGTTGTGTATGTAATTTGACACCTTTCCTCTAATCTTTTACCAATTTGCCCAGTTCATAATCTTCTCCACCCCCATTTCATACTTTTATTCACAGACTTAGATTTGATTATTCTTCTGTGATTTATTTATTTCCCTAAAATGTAAGGTCAAAACCTTTTAGGAGCTTTAAACTAACTTGGTGTCAAAAGTGTATCTTGGATACTCAAGAGAAAATTCCTTATCAGCCAGGAAGTTAGTTTGTTTGTTTTTCCTTCTCCTTATTCACTTAATTGCATCTTTATATAGGCCAAAAAAAAAAAAAAAAAAAAAAGAACATCTGTGTTTGCAATGTTTTTATTTATCCTCATTTCTAATAAGAAAGGAACTTTCCATTTTCCCAAAAGGGAGAAAAGAAATCTCAAATAGCTTTCTCTCAAGTGATCACTGGAATTTAAATTCAAAAGTAGTTTATAGATTAAGTATTTTCACTGATTTCTGCTCTAATGTATAAACTTTATTCAGAAACACACTTCTTTCTGGATTAGCAAACTGCTTTCTGATTTAAAATTTAAATTAGAGAACAGTTCTTAATAGTTAAAATCACTTTCTGAATGGACATCCACAGGGGAGGATTTCTGTGTGACCAGAAGCATTCTCGGATGGAGACATGGAAAAGCAAGACTTGGGTCATGTGTATGGGGGAAAAAACATATGTGGGGTTGGGGATTTGAGAGGAGCAGATGAATAAAAGAACAAGTGCAAAGGTGAAGGCAGAAGGGAGCGTATATTTAGATGATCATCATTGTAAGAATAGTTGAGATTGATTTGGAAAAGACCTGGAAGAAAACAGGTGAAACAAATGTGAATCGACTGAAAAATATATATTAACTGCTTCCTAAGTACTAGGCACTGTTCTAGGCAATATGGATGGCAAAGCTGATAAAGAGGAGACAGTCAAGAAAGTCAACGTTTGTGGTAGGGTAGGGGGCCGAAAATAACTACATTTCTATTTTTAAAAGATAATTTCAGATTATGATAAAGTTTGATTGATTTATGATAAAAGACAATGAAACAGTCTATAACCACCAGATTTTTACAATTGTGTGCCCTTCTAGATAAAATCAGAACAAGTGTCTCCTCTATGTATGTTGTTTTCTCTTACTAGTTAATGTTTGCATTTTAGTTTTGTCTTTCCATGTGAATTTCTGTAGGGATCTTTTAAAACCCTCTGCCCATTTTGTGAAGTTTAATTAGTTAGCACTCCATTTTATAATTCTCATAATCCTGGTTCTAGTTTAGAATTGGCCAAAGGCACTATACCCACAAAAGTGGCAACATGTTGTTTCAATGTGCTGAAAGTGCCTGACTGAATGAGGGAGCATGTCAATCCCTCCCCTTTATGGAAGTCTTGCTTTTTCCTCAGGACCTCAGCATGCGATGGACACACAACCTTGCCTGACAAATGCATGGTGTGAATCTGCCAGGATCGATTGCTGGATTTAGTTTTATAGTAAATCTTCAGTTATTTATCATTTTTCCACAAAAAAAGTTATACTTTCATTTCTTCCACCCTGTTGGGTGTGCACACCCCACTTTGGAAAGGGCTGCGAAGGGAAGGGTATGGAAGAGGATGGTTATTTCACTAGGGTGATAAAGCAGGAAACTCTATAATGTGACTTTTAAACTGAAACTTTTAATAATGAGGTGGAACAACCATGCAAAAAAGTGCTTCTGGTACAAACATATCAGTTAGGGAAGCAGAGCCATTCAGAATACTGTTGTGGAGTAACAGTTTTTCTATAGGAATCAGATCTGACGCAGATGAGGGAAGATCTTGAAAAGGGAGAGTTAAGGGGTCACAGAAGGATTCACTGAACAATATTTCAGAAGCCCTGGTAAAATTAGATAAGTCAGAACTTGTGAGAAAAGTCAAGAAGTCAAACCTGCCCAGCTACCCTATTGGGAGTGTTAGGGGTCTATAGGATGCTGTAGCATCTCTGTGTTGACTTCCAAATATCTGGTGGAAGGACTTGGACCATTGTGGCTCACAAAGTTAGCAGTTGTAAAAATGAAGTGAACTTGGAGGAGAGATCCACTGGATACCACTGTAGCTGTCATTTATTTATTTATTTGCTTATTTGCTTATTTACTTATTTTAATCAAGAGTGATGGCCACCTCTTTGTTCTGACTTCCAAATCTCACCCAAGAGCCTCTTTGGCTAACTCTAACCTTGAACGAAAGTCACACAGCTAATAAGTGGTAGCTTTCTGATCTGAACCCAGAAACCTCATAATCACAATCTTAGTTCTTTTTATAATACCCCCCTATCTCTCAGGTGAAGGCTCTCATCAGTAGTCATGTCCAGCACTAGCAGTTGATGCCTACCCAAACATCACAGTGTCTGGTCTCTGAAGTGTACTTCAAATGTACAAGGCTGATATTCTCTGTCTATTCTGAACTTGCTTAGAGATTAGAGATTTCACACAGTATAATACCTCCAGTCTGAGTTTGCTATACTCTTATAGCACTAACTTATTCTAAGTTAGTTCCTATATTAACTACTTGAGATCTTTTAATATTTAAACATATATAATTTTAGAATATAGAAAAGAGGACATTTTGGCTTTTTGTTGTTTATCTCATTGGAATAGCTTCACCCTTGAAGATTAGGAAAGAGATTACATAGTTTTTATATTCAATGTTGTTATAAGGTAAAATTGTCATATTTTCCATAGGTTTTTTTTTCTGCCCCTAAAGAACTCTTACAAAGAGAATCCACACTTTATCTTAATACACCTTATCTGAAATGGGAATCACTGTTAAGGTTGAAGTACATGTTGAAGACATTTGGAAAAAAAAATCAGTGTTTGTTTTCTGATCAATGGTTCATTTATTGATACCACTGGTTGTTAACAAAGAAAATATTTTAAAGTACAAGGTATGTACTGATGCTACTTTGAACTTAACAATTATTTGTCTAGAGAATATACATATTTATTATATAAAGGATGACTAGTTATCATCTATGTGTATGTGTCATAGCTACTTCATCAAAATATGTGATATTTGCTTACTAGGTATATATACTGTCTACTTTGCCTTTGAGATGCCTGGTAAATGGATCATATACTCTCAAATGATGGAACATTTAGATTTTTAAGGGGAGTTACATGGAAGGAACTAAAAAGTTTCATGATTAGAATAAGACACTGTTTTGATGGAATCACCACTAGGAGGCACTGAAAATCATCTATTGTATAAGGAGTGACAAAATTTGGGGAAGTGGATACAAGTTTTAATTCTGACCCAAAACACCCTCTCAATTCACCAAAATTCCATTTTAAGTGAGTTTTCAAGCCCTACAGAGGCCAAGTGGACACCAACCATGCCTCCACTAACAGGATTTGCTGCTCCCTTTAGCTCTCAGTATCTTTGGTGTGGTAATTAATAATCACAAAAGTTTACAAACTCTGAAACCAATTAAACTGACAATAAAGTTCAGAAGGATCTAGGTGGCTTTTGTCAGAAGATAGAGAACTATCAGAACATAGAGGTTTGTCAGGAAATGATATTAAAGGAATTTTTTATTGGGTGGCAAAAAGCTGGACATTGTTTGACCTCTAAAGCCCCTTTCCATTGTAAAGTTCTATGATTCCACGTACCCTGTATATTTTATGAAAAAAGTTCAGAATATTCACAATATTTTAAACATTTCCTTTTTGTTTGTTGACAAGGTCAAGTTACTTCCTGTTATAATAAAAGAAGGATGTCGCAACACCGCCAGTTCCTGCATGCTCCATGTCCTGAAGATAATAAGTAACTGATAAACAGTAAAATAATAATTAGGGGTTGATGATATGCTCTCAGGAAATGGCCTGGTTGCCCTCCTACCTGTAACAACTGCAACTAGGAGATTATCTAAAACCTGTTCTACAGTATGTTAGGTCTGGTGGCAGAATCAGAGAAATTAACTATGGTCCCTGCCCTCAAGAAGCTGACAATCTGGTTGGGAAGATGGAATAAACACACAAAAATAATTATATCATAAGTAAGTGTTTGTCTATGTGAATAGAAATGAAAAAAAAAGAGTTTTAAGGTAATCTGAAGGTCCATCAGGTTTCATTTAAGAGAGAGAATTGAACTGAGCTCTAAGGAAGGACTGGATCAAGTGAGGAGGAGTAAGGAAAAGAAGGCATTCCTGCAGGGTGTTGGGGAAAGAATAACAAAGGAGGAGACCCAGGTGAGTGAGAGCATAACCTGCGTAGTAGAAAGGAGGTAGGCACTGAGGCAGCAGGCAGTGAGGAACTGACTTGACTGAAACCAAAGGGATTAATTAGGAATAAACTGGCAGCCTGGGAAGGCAAGATGGAGTCACAGGGCCTCAAAAGTCAGACAAAAGTTTCTGAAAGCCAAGGGCTAGTGTTCTCCAGTTGTAGGGTCCTAAATCAACTCGTAAGGATCTTTCAGATACATTGTGCGTGAGGTCTGCAGGCTGACTCAAATAAAGATGCTGATGGCCATGGCAGATTGGTGAGATCCAGCTCAATTCCAAACTGTCCTTATCAAGAAGTTGACAGGCTGGCACATGCTGATGTATGACTCAGAATACTGTCAGGAGGCTACTTGACAGTATTTGTGACCTGAAAAGCCTCCAGCTGCTTTCCCAGGCAGCTGTTTGTGGGCTGTAGTTGTATGGACGTTTGTCCAGATGTGGGCGTCATTAAGATGGTAGTCTTAAGCATGATGAAATTCAGTTGGTTGGAGGTGGAGGAACAAAGACAAACGTTAGTGTCTAACAAATTTTAACACTTGAACTTTAAAAACAACTTTGTAGTTTTAATTACAGTTTCATAATAAGGGTTTTCATTTTCTAGTCAAAATACTAAGATGGTTCTCCTTTTGGAATTATTTTAGTATAATTAGAATAAATGTTTTGAATACAAAATACTTTCTGGTAGTCATTTTATGCAGTTTTCTTTTGTTGAGAACGTTGAGACTTTTTATGGTTTAAGCCTTTCTTGACTTTTTGATGTTTTCCTCTACTCTTTTGTTTTTTCTTATGGTCGGCCTGTGAGGAGAGAGAAAAAAGTAATGTTTCTTAATCTCACCACTTTTCCTTCCTTGTATTTGGACTCTCCTGATGATGAGCTTTCTTCATGCCCAAATCGATTTAAAGTAACTGCTTTACTTTCTAATGGGCTCCTTTTGATACTTCTTTGCTCACTTTGAGGAGGAAGCAATGGGCTTCTAACTGGTGTCTTTTGTCCCTTCTCTTGGCTGATATTAACTTCACTCTAACCTTGCCTATGGCCCACCTGTCCCAGTTACAATCTTCTGAAGTTGGTACTGATACCATCCAATTTTTACACATCAAAAGACTGAGTCTTGCCTAGGGTGACTTGCCCAAAGTTCCACCACTGGCATTGGCAGAATAACTAATCTGCCAGGCTTGAGAACTCAGGTTCCCCACCATAAATTCTGTGGCCTTCTTGAAACTTAATCCCAAAGTATGTCACATAGGCCACTTTGTCCCGATCAACTATCACCTGAAGTGAGAAGTCTTCCTTAACACTTTCTTCCTGCCCCACCTTCACCCCCACCCCCGCAAAGTTAATTACGCCTTCTATAATCTTCAAGATTCTTGTATCTCTCCTTATATTTCTCATGTTGTACATAATTAATTGTTAGCATATCTGCTACAGAAGGAAGGGGCTTTATCTTTTTACTTTTCTAATCTCAGAGTCTGTCATTTATATCAGCCCATATTTATTATGTGAGTGAGAAAGATGAGCTCTCTACCCTCATGGAACATGACTTCTAATGGGGAAGCTAGACTAGTGTTAGTATGTATAAGGATACAATTATACCTCAGAGGGCTGAAATCATTCTCACAACAAGGTGGGAGCATAATAATATGAAAGAAAGATATATCCTTAAAGTAACCACATAGAGTCTTTGTCTTCCAAAATTAAGTTCTAAAAGAAAGATAATTTTGTTTCCCCTGTTCACCAACCTGTTCTTTCCAATTTTTAACCAAGTTCTGCACGTCTTTTGAATCTGGGTTTAGACATGTTTGATTTCCATTCTTCATTATAGCACTGCCAAGGAAATAATAATGAGATTTTTGGGTCATTTTTAATAATTTAAATGCTTTGTGCGACTCCAGAATCTAACTCCCCAATGTTTTATTTGGATCAAAAGAATTACGTCTTCAAAATGCTTATACTACCCAAAGTAATCCATAGATTCAATACTATCCCTATTAAAACCCCAATGGCATTTTTTTTACAGAAATAGAAAAATCAAGAGAATGTATTAGTATCATTATTCTAAGTATCTGAAATGTCCAGTCTTTTTCCTGCTTTCTCATTTTCCGAGTGAGTGAGGGAACTTAGATAAATTTCGAGGAGGGCACATAACCCTAAATTTAAAAAAATACACTAAGTATGTAAAATGGGAGAAACTTATAAGATAATATTGGTTCTTGTGCCAAAAATAGCTTTGTATGTTTAAGTGAAGGAGGAAAATATAAAGTTGTCAAAATACCTACTTTGATATAATATCAAAATATCTGCATCAAGTAAATATCATGAATTTTGCTAAATTTTAATGAAACAAAAGCATACTGAAATGTTTTCCTAACACAAGATTAACAGACTGGCTGACTTTTAAAATGATAGCAGATTTTCCAGGAATAATTTAAATGTATTTTTTAAATTCTCTGTATAGTCTGAGAATAAGAGCAGTCATCCTACATATCATCTTTGATTTAAATCTCAAAGATTTAAAATATGAATGTTCTTTAATTTAGCAATTCTAATCTCTAGAAAAGTATTAATAAGAAAGAATTAAAGACACAATGTTGCTACAATAACAGTTTGTTTTTAATAGCAAAAAATTAGAACTAGCCTACATTTAGGCTTTGATCATATAGATTATGGTATATCCATAGATAGAATACATTTTGTCACTAAAAAGTGACATGATTAGAGATTTACTGACATGAAGAAATGTCCATGATGTGGTGTTAATGAAAAAGCAGATTATAAAATAGTACGTAGTATGTAATTTTATTTTTGTGAATACATATTATGTATACATACACACACACACACATATACAGTGTCTACATATCTATATACAAAGCAAATGAGAGAAATTTGGAGGACTATATACCAAGGAATTAATGATATTTGTCACTGGAGGGTAGAAGCATAAGTGATTTTTTTTCTTCTTTTGGTATATCTGTATAAAACATTTTCTACTGTGAACATGCATAACTTTGGTAATACACCATCTTTAGTCCCAATCTCCATCAGAATTTTTTTGTGTTTTCAAAGAAAAGAAGGTAGTGGGCCAGTTTATGGAGGGTCTAAGCCATCTAAATTTTAAATGTCTATATGGCCAAGCGGTCTCAGGTAATAGTAACACTCAATTTAATGTCCCTTCCAATATGGTATTTGCATGTTGGATAAGGTTTTACTTACATAATTTCAGTTTTCCAGCAAGAAGGGGTTGGTTCATATTTTTTAAGGTATTTTAAGGATTTTCTGGGGATAGTACTACTGCTGGTGGTGATGCAGAAACAGCGCCCATTTGTCACTATTGGGGATCCTAAGGGGAAGAGAAAAGGCAGAACACATAATTTAGAGCAATGTCTCAATTTAGATGATCCATCAAAATGATATTTTACTTAGTTATTACTATCATTTACTGAGTCTCTAAATCATTACCACAAACTTTCAGAGGTATTATATGGAGGTAGGTATTACCTCCATTTTATAAAGAAGTTTAATGGTCATAGAAGTTAGCAAAGAACGAAGTAATTAATCCTCTAGTGGGTAAAGGCAGGGTTTTGGCTCAGATCTCTTTGAATCCAAAGGCATTGTTCTTAACACTGTATCTTACAGACTTAGGAAAAAGAGATTTTAAATAAATCCTTACTGCAAATTCAGACACACAGAAACTCAGTTCATGTGTGCTATGTGGACCGCAGTGTCTTAAGCAAGTCCCAAAATCTTTTATTATCTGATCCCAGTAGAACTGAGTTGGTTTTGGTTGAATAGAATGCTCCACTTATAACAACCAATTACTACCACTATCCTCATCATCCTTACTATCATTCCTTCCAATTGGGTTTTAAACTTTGAAAACTCTTTAAAATGCATACTCCTCATTCATTAATTCTTTCATTCATTCAACATATATTTACTCAGTGCTTAATCTATGTCAAATATTGAGCGAAAGTATAACTCTAAAATATCCATTTTACATAAGAGGAAACTGAGGTCTAGAAAAGTTCATTTATTTGTCCAAGATAACAAAAGTAGTTAGTAAATAGATTAGAGTAACAATTTCTCTGATTGCTGGATCCTTAATTGGCTAACAATAGGTATAGTTATTAAGAAACAGTAACAGGTGCCAAAAATAATTTAGGAGAAAACGTCTTTCATTATCATCAGGTCAACAAACATTTTATGAAACACTTACTACATGCCAGGAATTCATACAACCAGACTAAAAAGTTGTGTTTGTCTTTGCAGGTCAAGTTTAAAGAACTGACCCCACTGCCTACAAGCTTTTGTGAGCTTCTTATTTTGAAGCTTTTATCACATTCTGATACATACAAAACAATTACCAAATTAAGACTTTAATAGTAATTAACACCTTGATTTTACTAACCTAATGTAACTCAGAACCTCTTACCTTGAACTCCAATGAGAATCAGGAAGATGATACCCAAAAGGAGAAGAACAACACTTTTCTTCATAGTGATAAAATGGTTATTCTACTGAGTAACTCCTTTATTGGATTTCAAGTCTGAGGACTTCCTTAGGAAACGTGGTCTTGGGAATCATATTTATCTAGGAAATTCACTTCCTTCCTAAACTATGATTGGCTGATGTTCTTAGCTAAGATAACTAAATTGACCACAAACTTCATTGTGCTGGGGAAATCCTACTCTCAGATCCAAGGGAATTTCTGCATTCTTTATTTTCTTTTCACATAAATGGGTGGCTTATGGTAAGAGATACGAAAGCAAAACCACTGGCAGCCTTCAGCACATTCACAGCTGCTCACCTGGGTGTAGAACAGGTTACACAATGAACATAATAACATCATACAAGAGCGGTTTTCAGGTGGGAAATATTAAAGTCCAGAAAAGTATACTTTTCAAATTTCCTTACTACTTATAGACTATTATTCTGTATAATATATGACTAAATATATCTTTTGTTATATTTGTTACCTAGCAATCTTGACCAAAATATATTAAGGGCCTCCCTGGTGGTGCAGCGGGTTAAGAGCAGTGCTGTGGAGCTGTCGGCAGCCATTTCGGCACCAGTTCGATACCCAGCCGGGGAGATTCCTACATGGAGCAGCAGACCTCTCCTGCCTCACGGGCTGCTCCACTCAGCAGTGTACTTCAGTTAAACTGCCTGTTCTGCTCCCCACTCTGTCTTTGGTGAATCCTTCTCCACCTCCCCCACACATCTCTGGCCTACACTCCAGCTTGTATGCATAAATATATAAATCTTTAAAAATATATATATATTAAAAAGCTTAATTTCCTCAGGTATCAATCCATTTTCTACTATGTTAATCTCATTTTGTTAAATCATTGCTGCTTTAGTTTAATATTTTTAAGTGATTATATTAGAATAAAGGAGCAGTTGAAAATAGACAAATGGGTCTACATCAAACTTAAAAATTTCTACATATTAGAGAAAATAATCAACGTGTAAAAAAGAGATGTAAGGAATGGGAGAAAATATCATTTATCTGATAGGGAATTAATAACCACAATATATAAGGAACTTCTACAATGATAGAAAACCCCAAATAACCTAATTGAAAATGGGCAAACACTTGTATATCCATTTCTCTAAAGGAGACGTATGACGAGCCAATAAGTGCATGAAAAGACATTCAACACGACTAATCATTAAGGAAATGAAAATTAAAGCCATAATGAGATACCACTTCACATTCATCAGGATACCACTATCAAAAGATCAGAAAATAACAAGTGTTTGTAAAGATGGGGAGAAGTTAGAACCTTTGTGCACTATTGGTGAGAATGTAAAATGGAGTAGCCATAAAGGAAAACAACACAGAGGTTTCTCAAAAAACTAAAGATAGAATTACCACATGATCTAGCCTTCCCAGGAATATGTCCAAAGCAAGTCAGAGTAGGATCTCAAAAAGATGTTTGTTCATGACAACAGCTAAGAGGTGAAGCGACCCAAATGCTCGTTGACAGATGAATTGATAATGAAAATGTGGTAAATACAAAGAATGAAATATGATGCAGCCTTAAAAAAGAAGGCAATCCTGTCACATGCTATAATATGGATGAACTTAGACAATACTACACTAAGCAAAATAAGCCAATCACAAAAGGAAAAACTTTAAGGGAAGAAAACTTTCTAGAAATTTGTTGTGCTACATTGTGAATACACCTAACACTACTGAACTGCGTTTAGAACATTTAGAAAGAAGTGGTACATTTAAGTTATATGTCTTTTGCTACAATAATAATTTAACAAAGGGTAAGAAATCATTTGCAAGTAACAGAAACCCAAACCAATAGTGGGTAACTATGACACCATGTCCACTTTCCAAGAGGATGGTGAGAAGGCAAAAAACGGCACGTGTCAATTTTAGTCCCATCCAAAAAGTTGCACCCATCACTTTCCACACCTCCCATAGGCCAGAACTTACATAGTGGCAAGGAAAGTTATGAAATATGATCTTTATTCTGTCCATCTGATAAAACTTGGAGATTCCATTACTGTGGAACAAAATTCTTAACTTTTTTATCATTGTCTCTCCTGAGATAAAGTAAATTAAACTGAATCTAATCTAAATTTAATTTAAATTTCTCTAAAGAGAAAAATTCAATATTAAGAAATAAAATTTTGTTAGGTACAGTTAAACATTGGTGGATAGCCAATCACTGCAATGTCTCAGATTTTTTTTTAGCCTCTCAAAAACCAATTTTTGTCCTCTTAAGGGCAATCTCTTCCCCTCCCCTCACTGAAAATGCATGCAGTAGCAGAAGGGGAGAACAAATATCAGCATTTTCTATGCACATTTATGGATTGGTTTCTAGACGGATTAAAATATTTAAATACAACATTACAGAATTCTTTTTAAAGAAAACGTGTGATCTTTGACACAGATTATTCATTCAGTTACGCCCAACTGTGGTAATGACTGTGGCCATGCATGGGGGGACCTGGGTTCAGGTGCTAGTTTCCTACTTAATGACTGCGTGCAAAATACTTAATTTCTGTAAGCCATAATTTCCTCATCAGAGAAAACCATTACTGACCTCACAAGTTGTTAAAATTAATGACAACAATGCCTTGTTCACCACACAGCCAGTGACTATTCTTCCTAGCACAGGAAGCATATGGAAACTTGTTAGGAAAAGGGCCCGGCATGGTATGCCCTGGTCCACCTTCGCAGCCTCTTCTTGCATAACTGCCCCATCGCCCTGTCTTCCATTAGTTTTTCAAAGAGACAATGATCCTTCTCATCACACTGATTTTGTTCATATTGTTTTCCTGCCTGGAATGTGGCGTCCGCTCCCTCTACTTTCCTGTTTAGTAATCTACCCACCTTAGATCTCCAGGGAGGCATGTCCCATGGCAACACTTTTCTGCTCTCCAGACTTGATGAAGTCCCCCACTTCCTCTTCTGGTACCTTGTATCTGTTCTCATTCACCATATATCCCTGTCAAAACCACATTTATCTGCCATCCTCTGGCTAACATGTCCCTCTACTCCTCAAGCAAGGAGGGCTTGCAAAGTCCTAGTGCAGAGCTGATCACAGTGCCTGGCACACAGTAGGTGCTAAATAAATACACGAAAAGGTCTGTGGGAAGAAACCACGGAACAAGAAAGGCTCCCAGCCTACTCTGTATCGCGCCAGCAAAGCGCAGTCCGGCCCCACAGGGGGCAGACCGGCTTACCTCCCCGGGGGCCAATATGTGCACTGCGCATGCTCAGCCAGTCGGGCTTCCAGAACCTTCAGTGGGGAAGCTACAGCCACAGCTTGAGCAGCTGGAGCCGCTCGCCTAGCCGCTGAGTGTCCCTGCTGATTGCGCTGATCCTGCTGGAGAAGCACTTCGAGGGGAAAGGTAGTGGTTGTGCCCTGGGTATCTCTCTCCCCTCAGCGCCGGGCCTGCCCCGAGCCACGGCTCGCACACGCCGCGCTCCTTGGGGGACGCCGGGAGCCGACCGTTTTGCAGTTTCCACGTGAGGCTTGGTTTGAGGCTGGAGGGAACCAAGGCCTGAGGAAGGCCTGGTCGTTGGGGCGGAGTCCGAAAGGCGAGGCTTGGCAGGTTCCTTGACTGTGGGTTGCGGAAACTGGGACAGAGGCCTTTTGGGCAAAAGAAAGTCGGTGTTGGGGTCAGTTAGGGTCGCTCAAGGCCGATCTTGTTATCCAGAGAGGCTAATTTTCCCTACTAGCCAGCTGAGGGGAGAGGAAGGCCTCCGTCAGAGGCCCGGCTGAGTGTGGAACTGTACAAAGCGCTTCTGAGCAGATTCGGTCTGTAAAAATGAAGGCTGAGGCAGCTGCCCTTCACTTAAGCCCAGTAAATAACTTGTTTCCCACGCCTGTTTTTGGAAGTTGTCCTGAAAACTTCAAGAAAACATGTTCTGACCGGGCATGACACAATCCCACCGAGATGGCATTTATGGTTAGACTGGGCTTTTAGGAGAAAAAGAAACCTGGCAAGAGGATATTGCTGTCATTTCTCACAGCCTTAGGAATGGAGCCAAGGACTATTGGATCTGTTGAAATCAACGGATAATTCTCAGTTTCCTTTTGGATAGGAGTATTAATCTCTTTTGCCTTGAAAAATTCCGCTTCTGTGTCCTCAAGGAACCAAAAGTTGGCGTAACTTTCACAATCCTCAAGAGCCTTGCAGAGTAGGGTTCTGTTTTCACATGTCCTCTCCCGTCTCTCCTGAGAGCCTTTTGATTTTGGAGTCAGCCATTGTGGTCTGTTTAATTATGTACACAGCGTGACTGAGTCAGTCCCAGTGAAAATAAAAAGTATCTTCCTTTTAACTTCCTTTTAACTCATAGTGAAAGCCTTTGACCTTTGTGAACATCTTACAGTGTGGACTTCCCCTCTTCTTAGTGGCTATTTCATGTATTAAAAGGCGCTACCTTGAAAAGGGTTTATTTCCTGAAAATCTAAGAAACCCTTGCTTAGCATTCTGAGTTTTCTGATTTCCTTCCTCCCTACCCCTCAGGTCAAGCCTTACTTCCGTAATACACACATGGTAAGATGTCTGCAAGCAAATCACATTGGGGGTGGGGAGAGGGGGAGTTCCTGAATTTTCTACATTTCAGGTGACAGAAAGGAACACGTTCTTCCTTTACGGATCTTCCTCTTTTGCCTTCTGATTTATATTTCTCATCCAAAGCTTAGGGACTGGATTAAATCTGCGAATAAGCTATCCTCAGAGGGAATGTTACGACATCATTGCAAGGACAGCTGTGACTGAATGCTGGCGGTAACACAATATTTTGCTCTGTGTCTTTCGGCAGAGCCAAAATTTTGCTAATGTTACGATGACATGTACCCAGTAAGCTACTGTTCTAACTTGAAGAAAAATATTTATGAAAAGGGAGAAATACTTTTATATTTAAAATGCCCACATATAAAGAGACTGATATTCAAATTGCTTACCTAAGTAACGTTACAAGAAAAAATCAGTGTTCTTGAAGCTTTTCATTTGTTGTTGATCATTTATTTAGCTCACTCTTCAAACTCTTATTATTATGATTCTAGATTATGGGAACATAAATATGAACAGTAATCTTCTCTCAGAGAATTCACAGTTTATTGTGGGAAAGCAACCTATAAGTTAGCAATTATTGTAGAAGTGGTATGGTAAGTCATTGGATTGTATATAGTTGGTGATGTCACAGCAATCACAACTTTGGCTGATGGGCTCATACCCAGCTGTTTGAAATAGGCCTCTCCGAGGAAGGCAGAGGTAGTTGGAACGGATTAGTAGAGAAAGGTGTGCTGACTGGGGGAACTTCTCAGTCGAAGCTTTGAGAATGTGTGCCAAAATTTGGGAATTGCCAGTACTTTGGCCAAGGTGAAGGGCAGAGGGATAATAGGGGAGTGATGAGAAATGATTTCTAGTGAAGATAAAGGCCTTGTAAATCATCTAGTGGTGAGAAATTGAAAAATTTTAAGGAAGGGAATGACTTGAAATCACAAATACATACTCACATTTATATACCTATGTCTATATCTGACCATTGTCACTAAACAGTCTTAATTAATCCTATTTTATACAAACAGGTCCTTGTATCTACATAAATTATGTATTTTAGAAGTGGTTTATATTTGTAGTCTGTTTAAGTGCTGGGCATTGGCGTTATTTCAGTAATACAACAAATGCTCTTGTATTTTCAAAGATAATACTACTTGGGATTATTTTCCTTGTGAAGTATGGAGATTAAAAATATTGCTATAGCTTCTGCATTTTGCTTGGTTACCTGCCAATAGATAAGACTAATTTTATAATTCCCCTGTAGTGTGTAGATATATTGTTGCCCAGTCTTCTTGTCATTTTTGTTTACTTTTTCTTCATTTAATGTGTGGTACTTGGCATCTGAGACCAGTGTTTACCTCAGTTTCTTTTTCTAGTGACATTTTAGTTTGTGTTGGCTTGATTTCTGCACCTTCTACCTTATCAACATCACTTGTCAAGTGGAATCATAGTATTTTTAAAAAAATTTATTTATTTATGCATACAAGCTGAGGTACAGACCAGGGGCATAGGACGGCAAGAGGGTTCACCAGAGACAAAGTGGGGAGCAGAACAGGCAGATAGACAGAAACACACTGCCAAGGGGAAGCAGCGGGCGAGGCAGGAGAGGTCTTCCATGCCATGTGGGAAACTCCCTGGCTGGGCATCGAACTTTCCTCGCTGCTGCCGACAGCTCCATGGTGCAGCTCCCAACCGCTGCTCCACCAGGGAGGCCCAGAATTATGGTATCGACTTTATAAATGTATGTCGATTCTTTACATTACTTGAATAGGAAATTAATCCATTTTTAGTTAAAATACCTGCTTTTCCTATTTTGTTGCCTTCCTTTCTAGCACAATTTTCTTGTTGAAGTATAAAACGTTACAGGCTAAATTGTGTTCTTTGCCCCATCCCATTCGTATGTTGAAGTTCAATACCTCAAAATGTGGCCATAATTGGAGATAGGTCTTCATAAAGTGGTGCTTAGGTTAAAATGAAGTAATTAGGTTTGGTCCTAATCCATTGTGACTTACAAGAAGACATTTTTTTACACGAATGAACAGAGTGAACAAAGAGAAGATCACATTATGACAGAGGAAAGATGATCAGTAAGCTATAGAGAGAGGTTTCACAACAAACTGAATCTCTGACTCCTTGATCTTGGACTTCAGGTCTCTGGAATTGTGCTAAAATACATTTTTTGTTGCCTAAGCCACCCAGTCTATGGTATTTTGTTATGACAAACCCTAGCTAAGTAATATGTCCTATATACAGAAAAAGATGTACACATAGACATGTATATAAATAACTAAAACTGCAGTAGTATGACTTGGAACATTTTCACCGGTTGCTCAGTGGCGTGCCAGCACCCCTTTCTTCTTCCTCAAAGATAACGCTTATCGGTGAGTTTGCTTACTTTTGAACTAAATAAATTACATTGTATGATATGTCCTATTTAGTGCCTCATTCCTTTCACTAAATATTTTATTTGTGAGATTCATTCTGTCATGCATGGAGGAATGGTCTGCTTTATTGTTCTGTGGAATTCTGTGTAGTCATATACCACAGATATATATACATATCTGTCTCCAGTTGATGGATGTTTTGGGCTATAATGAGTATTGCTGTTATGAATGTTCTGCATATTTTTTGTTATATATATGCATTTACGTTCAGTAAATTACAAGAAATGGAATTGTTAATTCATAGAATATGTGTATATTATATAAGAAGTTGTGGCATTTATGCTTCCATCACCAGTACATGAGTTTCATTTGTCCTTCAATCTCATCTGTATTTAATACCGTTAGGCTGCTGCCTTCCTTTTATTTTAATTTTTTCACGTTTAGTTGTTTAGAAGTTTTTCTTCTTTAAAAGACATCTATTTACTCCATAAATATGTAGTTCCATAATTGATTATTTCAAGCATTGAATTATTGCCTAATATTATATAGATTGTGGATTTAAGTTACTGGATCTCCAAATAATGTCTAACTTGCCCACCAAAATTTGTTAAATAGTGATTTTTCTCCAGTTGCAATTAATAATGTCTGCGCCTAGAGTCATCTGAAGGCTTGGCCAGAGTTGGGTGTCCAAAATGGCATCACAGGTCTCCATAGGCCTTTTTCTCTAGCATTATAATGAAGACTTTTAAATGGCCCCTGAAGACTCTGTCATGTGGCCCTACCCTGCAGTATATATAGTATGGGCAGTGGAGCTTCTGACACCATCACTACTGGTGCTGCTGCTTTTCCTCCTCCTTTCCTTCTTCCTCCACCAGTGTAATCTTACTGAGAATCCCTTGTATATGATGGGCCACTTTTCTCTTGATGCTTTCAAATTTTCTCTTTGTCTCTCAATTTTGACAATTTGACTATTAGGTATATCAATGTGGATTTCTGAATTTATTATGATTGGAATTCATTCAGTTTCTTGCACGTACTCCATCAGATTTGGGAAGTTTTTGGCCATTATTTCTGTGAATATTCTTTCTGCCCCTTTCTCTTCTCCTTTTTGGACTCACATTCTGTGTATATTGGCTCACTTAATTGTGTCCTATAGGTCCTGTAGTCTATGTTTACTGAATTCTTTTTTCTTTCTGCTCTCCAGATTTCAGTAATTTCAGCTGTGTTATTTTCACATTTGTTGTTGCTTTTTTTCCCCTGCTGGCTCAGAACCACTGATGAATCCCTCTGTTGAATTTTTCATTTTTACCCCTACTTTTCAGCTCCAGAATTTCTATTTGGATTCTTTTTATAATTTGTGTTGATGTTCTTGCTTTGTTCATATGGATTTCCCCAGCTTCTTTTTAGTCCTTTAGTTTTTAAAGCACATTTAAGACAGTGGACTTACTTTCTTTTTCTGGTAAGTCCAGTGAATATTTGGGCTTCCTCACGGATGATTTTCTATTAATTTATTCTTTCCTTTTGCGTGGACCATATTTTCCTATTTTTTGGTTTGCTTTTTGATTTTTTGTTATTGTTAAAAACCAGATATTTTGTATATTATAATGTGGTAACTCTGTAAATCTGATTTTCCCACTCCTCAGGGAATAGTGATTTTGTTTTTTGATGGACTATGTCCATTTATGACTTTCCTAAAATATTTTTGCTGGTTATATGTGCCTTGTGGTGTGTGGTCATTGAAGTGTCTGTTTACTCATCTCCTTGGTCAACCATTGACCTGACAGATCTCTATAAATAAGAGTCAGTAGAAGTGGAATGACACATAAATCTGCTAATGTGTATTAGGATAAAATTTATCCAAAGTAAGTTATCTTTGAGACCTGCATCAAAGTTGACTCCTAAAATTACTTATTGGATATATTCTTTCAAAATAAGGAAGATAGTTCTCACCCTTTGTAACATATGCTTAATTTATACTGAAGTTTTAGTAAAAATTTTGTTCCCTTTTTAACATATCTGTATCTACAATCTAACAGTTCTCTTCTTATCCCACCACTTAATGGTATATGAAGTCTGAATCTAAATGGTATTATTTTAAAAATGCTCTGTTTTCTACATTGCAGAGTCAAGAGGATCTGCAATTCATGAGATAGAGGAAATAGCAGATGCAAAAGGTAGCTTTTGGGAAGGAAGAGCCCCTTTGGTATGGCAGAAATCAAACTTTATTTTAAAATGCAGCATATACTTGAAAATCAAAAAAGACTCATATTTGTAGCAAGCAAATGTTAATATACAACAATAAAGCTCATCTAAACCTTTTTCATTTCCATTTTGAAGATTCCTTACCAGTCAAGGAGATCATACTAAATTTATTTTCTATAGTTTTTATTGCAAAAATAGTAGTCATTACTGTTTTGTTTTTCAAATTACAAAATTGGAAGTGAGTTTTCTAACTATATTTACCACTCACTCTGAGATTCAGGTGTACTTCCCCTGGTAGGAAAAACCTTGCTCATTGCACTAATGCCTTCCACATTTCTCCCCAAAACTAATTCTGAGGTGGAGTTAATATTGTTCTGCCCCTGCTTAGTTATGGTTGAGTTCATTACAACATGGATTTTTCTTAATGAAACATTATTAAAAGATGAGAAGTCCTGTTACACAATTTAGATTGACACATTCATGGTTTAGTAATCTCAATTTTATCTTTTATTCCATTTCGTAAAATTATAACTTTTGACCTTTTTTTCATCTAATTTTCATGATATTCATTCTTTAATTTTTATCTTAAAAACCTTTTTTGCCTTATTTTTTTATCTCTGTAGTCATTTAACACCTTTTTTTCCTACTAATTATCTCTAAGAGGACATCTGTCATTTCCAACATAATGTACCTTTTTTAAAATCCGCATTACTTACAAATACCACTTGTCTGAATTTCCTCCCTTTTGTTGTTGGTTTTTATATGTGCATTCTTCCTCAGCTAGATGAAAATTTTGAGATCAGGTACCATGTCTCGACTGTCTCTGCTTGCTTCATTGGATCTTGAAGATAGTAAGTGCAGTAAATATTAAGTTGAATTTAATAGATTTAGAAATTCTGGGAATACGTTGGGAATAAGAACCATTAATATCTCCTTTAAGGCCCAGATCTTGGTGGTCAGCCCACATTTCTTAAATAGCCATGTATATTCAGTGTCATTTGTGTGTAATATTACCAGGCATGAGGTATTTATATCCCTATGGGCTAAAGTGAATACTCTGCAAATTATTATAATCTGTTTAAGATCTTTGAGTTAGGTCAATCTCATGGCCTTTATCCACTTGGAGGTTACAAAATTCTGTGAGAATTTAACAAAAGCTATGGATATATCTCTGTCTGTCTGTCTCTGCATTTTGCTTATAATTTTAGGGAAGTTATTGAGCCCTAAAAGCCACACATCCTAAATAAAAATCTTCTGTTCTGAGAGTGATGGCATTGCAAAGACTCTTAATTTCCCTAAAGCTAGATTGATATTGAACTTATTTCAGTTTCTTTCTCCAATTTGAAATTTAACTGAGGGAGTTTCTGTCTTGCATCTGAGCCTAGGAAATGAAATAGCCATGCTATTCTGCTCTAATGAGATCTGAATGTCCTGGGAAAATGTTGCACAGTAAGTAAACAACATGCTTTTCTCTACCACAAGTTAAAATAAAACAAGTTATTTTTTGTTTTTGAAAGAAGTATCATTTAAAAAGACACCCGGGGAGCTACGGAATTCCCCTCCTCTTGACAGTTATTGCTGCTGTTAAAGCACTACGCTTAGTTTTGAAACACCTTTTTTTTTTTTTTAAGTTACAGAAATCCCTGCTAAAAACCCTAATTTTCTCACCACTTAGGGGCTTTCATAGTCTAGTAAACATTTGTTAGCACATATCTGGACACTGTGACCATCTTGTCAGCACAAGTCTGGATATTGTAATGGGAGAAGGTCATCTTTCTTTGCCTATCTGGTGCTGCAGCAAAACTTGTAAACTCATCTTTATTTCCAAGATGGGTTTCTCATCAGGTTTAAGAACTAAGGTCTTTGAAAAGATACCCTATCCTTGTAAGGAACGCCAGTTTCTAAAGGGCTCTAGCTATGGTAATGTCATTAATTCATCTATTCAGCCAGTCAGCAAGTATTTATTGAGCATTACTGTGACATAGTGGTAATTATGACAGAGTTCCTGTTATTATAGAACTTTGTGGCGATAGAGTATAAACGTGTGTGTTTAAATATATCACTAAATATGTAGCAGTAAAGGATATAAACAAAATTAAAGGGTGATGAGACTGAGAGTCATTATCAGTAAATAGTGTGATTTTCAACAGGTTGCTCAGGAAAACCTCCTCTGAAAAGGTGATAGTTGAGCAGAGTTCTGAATAAAGTGGAGGTGTGAATGATGGGAATATGTTTGCTGTGCTTGAGAAGTGGAAGGAGGCTTGTGTGACTGCATAGAAAAGTGGAGAGAACATAGGAATGAAGTGGGAGAGTTATGTAAAGCTTTATAGACTTTGATGAAGGATTTTGGATTTTATTTAAAGGGTGGTAGGATGCTATCAGAAGGATGAAAACAGGGAAGAGCCCCAATATCATTTATATTGTAAAAGCCTCACCCTGACTGTTTTGTAGAAAATAGGCTATAGCAAGGTAAGTGGATAAGCAGGGAGACTAATAATGACAAATATTTTATTTTATAAATATATAATTTTTATTGTTATTTATATCTTTTACATTTTGTATTCCCCTTGGGTAACCCACCACCAATTCACCCGTGATCCCTATCTGTGGTCCCTTGTGTCCTTTTCTACTCCATTTTGTGCTTTTATCTTCTTCCCCTCCCCCCCCACAAGTGTCTCTCTCCTATTTGGTTTCCCTATAGTCCTGTTATAAGTGAAACCATTCGATATTTTTCTCTTTCTTTCTGACTTGTTTCGCTGAGTATGATCCCCTCTAATTCCATCCATGTTGCTGCAAATTGCATGTGTTGATCTTCTTTGAATGCTGAATAGTATTCCATTGTGTATACGTACCACATCTTCTTGATCCAATCATCTATTCTTGGACATCTGGGTTGCTTCCATACCTTTGCTATTGTGAACAGTGCCGCAATGAACATACGGGTGCATGTATCCTTTTGGATTAGTGTTTTTGTGTCCTTTGGGTAGATTCCCCAAAGTGGTATTGCTGGGTCATATGGAAGCTCCATGTTGAGCAGTTGGAGGAATCACCATACAGCTTTCTATAGTGGTTGGACCAGTTCACATTCCCACCAGCAGTGTAGAAGAGTTCCTTTTTCTCCACATCCTTTCCAGCATTTGTTATTGCCTATATTTTTAATGTGTGCCATCCTCACAGGTGTGAGGTGGTATCTCATTGTGGTTTTGATTGGCATTTCCTTGATTATAAGTGATGTTGAACATTTTTTCATGTATCTGTTGGCCATTTGCTTTTCTTCTTTGGAGAAGTGCCTTTTTAGCTCTTCTGCCCATTTTTTGACTGGGTTATTGGCTTTGTTTTTATTGCGTTGTGTGAGTTCCTTGTAAATTTTTGTTACCAGTCCTTTATAGGATGTATTGTGTGCAAAGATCTTTTCCCAGTTGGTAGGGTGTCTGTTTGTTTTGGTTAATGTCTCTTTTGCTGTACAGAAGCTTTTTATTTTGATGTAATCCCACCTGTTTATCTTGTCCTTCACTTCCTTTGCTTTGGGGGATGTGTCTTTAAAGATTTTGCTGAGATGTATGTCGTGTAGAGTTTTGCCTATGTTTTCTTCTATAAATTTTATGGTTTCAGGTCTTATGTCTAGGTCTTTTATCCATTTTGAGTTGGTTTTTGTGCAGGGTGTGAGGTAGTAGTCTAGCTTCATTTTTTTGCAAATGGCTAATAATGACAAATATTTTAATATGTGGAGACCCAATAGATTGGGGAGAAGTGACCAGAGCATTTTAGTTTTTATATATTTTTTCAGACAAAGAAGAACTGAAAGAAAGGGAAAGTTTGTAGATTAGTGAAGAACTAACAGAGTTTTGTTTCCATATCCTTTTCAGGTCTAATTTCCTCTCTATGGTGATAGGGATGCTTCCAACATTACTGGGCACCTTTATTTCATGAGTTCATCTCCTACGTTAAAGAATAAGAGTGTTACAGTGTTCTTATGCTGGCTGTTTCTTAAGTAACTTTAGTTCAAAATAGTCAAGATGTGAAGGTGGTACTTTTTGGGGCAGCCTGGAAACTCTGAATCTCATCAACATGAGGGTTTGATACAAATATATTGTGCAGTGATTAGCATAGTAGGCTTAGCATATACTCATCTTCTCAAATAGTTAAAATAAAAGGAAAAGAAAGAAAAATAATTAATCCTATTAAAAAATTCCTCCTATGATGAGAACTGTTAGGATTTACTCTCTGGACAATTTTCCTGCCTATCATACAGCAGCAAGATACAGTTATGTTGTAGTTACATTCCTACTACTTACTAATTTTGTAACTGGAAGTTTGTACTATTTGACCATCTTCCTCCAGTTGCCCCTCCCCTCACACTTTGCCTCTAGTAACTATAAGTCTGATTGATTAACTCTTGTCGGTTATTTATCTTACAGCTTTTCTGGAACATTGCTGTTTCTACAATACTTCTCTGTTATAGGTAAGAAAACACAGGCTTGTGTAAACTTCAGTGACTTACTTGGAATCACCCGAGTTGTTGTTATATTCTCACCGCCTCATTGAGGTTCTCAGCCCCTGAATGGAGGAATAATGGTGTTAGTCAAATATCAAACTCTAGATTTAGAACTGTGAATTAACTAAGTGTGGTCTGCCAAAGAAAATGAAGACACACAGTGCATTCATTTTTCCTTTCTCATTCTCCCTTCTTTGTAGGAAATCAATGTTTTATATCAGGTTGTAGTATTTTGATGATTGTGGCCCATGTATTCCTCCCTAGAAGATAGTCTCCCCCTGAGATTTATACTGTGATTATACTACAGTAGATGTGTCCATTTGTTCACTGTGTACATCAGATTTTATTTGTATTGAACTTGGTGTACTTTACCCAGAAAAGGAATTCTTCACATCTAATCTAATTTCCCTAAGGAGAGAGATTTTTGTTTGCTTAAATAGATGTTTGGACTTTTCTTTCTGAGCTAATGTCTGCATGAGCCTTGTTTTCTGGCTTATAATTTAAAAAATTTAAATGTGTTTTCTATTAGTGGCAGACAAATCCATTTTCCCTTTACAGTCTTTCCCTTTTTTCAGTTAACTAAGGCAATACTGTGTTCTGGACAAGACAGTGTGAAGTGCAGGGCTTAAGACCAATATGCATTTTGATCCTCCTCTTTCCAGTTGTGGCAACTCTCTGTTGTGATAGAGGGAGATTATATTCCTGAGTTAGCATGAATGTACAGCCAGCCTGCATGGAACTTTGAGCATGATATAAACTGTGTTAGATATTTAAAATTTTTGGAGCTTTGTTTTCAGTATTATACATTAATTTTTGTGTATGCGTTATGACGTTTATGTGGCTTATAAATATATAATGGTGGCGATGGCATACTTAACTATAGCTTAGAAAAGTTCTCATGATTAATTCTAATTTGTCTCTCCAACATCATTTCCCATGCTATCCATACCTCTAACCTGTGCATTTTTATTATTCTACAATGAACATGTGATTCTGTCTCACATCTATGTTTTTGTACATGCTCTTTCCTATCCTAAAACTCACCTCTCTACTTCAGCCTATCAGATATATATGCATCTTTCAAACTCTAGATCAGCTATCAGTTTTAAAGGAATAAGTTACTGATTTTCTCTTTTCTCTTTACATTTGGAGTTTTTCCTGTCCACAGCTTTATCAGTTCAAATTTATTTACCTTTGTGTCTGTCATTAAAGCTCGAAGAGATTATGCTAAGTGAAATAAACCGGAGGTGAAAGACAAATACTAGGTGTCACTTTATATTGGAATATAAATAAACCAAAGGGTCAAATAAAGTCAAAGTTAAAAATTAACCTTTGAGGGGCCTCCCTGGTGGGGCAGGGATTAAAGTCTCAGTGCTATTAAGTTACTACCAGCTACTGTGGCATGAGTTCCATCCCCAGCTAGGGAGATAACCAACATGGCACAGCAGACCTTGTCTTTCTTGCCCACTGCTCCCCTCAGTAGTGTATTTCAGTAGATCCTCCCATTCTGCTCCCCACCTCTGTCTCTGGTGAAACCTCTCACCCCCTGCACCTGTGGCCCACACCCCAGTTCTTGTATGCATAAATAAATAAATAAATAAGTGTTAAAAAAATTAACCCTAAATTAGCTACACCTGAAGGGGGAGAGCATGAATTTTATGGAGATCATTCTTGTATTTTCATCATATATGACTTCACTCCTAAATAAAAATGCACATTTGCCTATTTTCAAACTTTATGGTAAATGCAATCAGGCTGCATGAACTTTTCTTTGACCTGTTTCCTTTGTGCAAAGATTATTTTTTTCTAAAGATTTATTTATTTATGCATACAAGCTGGGGTGCAGGCCAGAGGCGTGGGGCAGTGAGAGGGTTCACCAGAAACAGTGGGGAGCGGAACAGGTAGATCAACGGAAATACACTGCTGAGGGGAAGCAGTGGGCGAGGCAGGCAAGGTCTGCTGCGCCATGTGGGAATCTCCCTGGCCGGGCGTGGAACTCGCGTCGCTGCTGCCGACAGCTCCACAGCACAGCGCTTAACTGCTGTGCCACCGGGGAGGCCCTGTGCAAATATTATTTTTAAGATTCATGTTGGCATATATAGTTGTCCTTCATTTATTTCCTTAGCTATGTAACAGTCCATTGAACTTATATACCCTGATTTACATTTTCATTCTTTTTGGTTGTGTCCAGAGTTCTGCTGTTATTAATAATGCTTCTATAACATTCTCTTATGTGTTTCCTATGGACAAATTATCTATGGAATATAGATAGTAGAATTACATCTACTACAGCATGGTAGTAGACTTGCTAGGAAATAGAGTGTACCATGTTAAGTTTTATAAGATAATGCCAGATGGTTTTCCCATGTAGTCACAGCTGTTTCCTCTTTCACCGGCAGTGGAAGTCATTCCTCATTACTCTGCATCCCTCCTAACTCATGGTATTATCCAACTTAAATTTTGACAGTCTGAGCTTCAAAACTAACTCTTGAAAGTTGACCACAGATTTGAGGTAACCAAGAAGGAAGATGGAGGAGAAAGGATGAGAAAGTGGGGGGAGGGAGAGCATAAGGAACTATGACAGAGGACTATATTGTCAAAATATTAACAAGGATGTAGAACAATTGTACTGCATAAATAATAACATTTTTAAACACTACCAACAGAGTAATTCAAAGAAGAATACAATGTATCATTTAAATTACTAAATAGTGATTTTCTATTAAAAAAAATACAGAGTTCAAAAAATAAATGAAAATAGCAGTTTTTCTTAAAAAACTTTTTTTTGCCAGTCTGGTAGTATGAAACAGTATCCCGTAATGATTTGAATGCATATTTTCCTGATTACTAATGAGGTCTTTGAACGTCTTTTCAAAGAGCTTTTGCTTTTAATTTGAAATTCTTATTTAATAAGAATTAATATCTAGATTTAAACATTTCTTCTGTGGGTCATTCATGTGTAGTACTTAGCTGTGCAAGTTCATAAACACTGGAAACTTTATAAAAATATGTATAATCTAAGAATTCTGTTTTGAATAGTCTTTCATTTAAAACTATTCACATTTTCTTACTTTCCTGCATATATACAAGGAGTATTTGGAATTATGTATATTAAGCTAGTTGTCTATATTTTATTCAGGGGAATTCTTTATATTTCATAATCCTTTGTCCACTAAATACTTTGTGAATATCTTCCTAGGGACTAGTTGGATGTGAGACTTCTTAGGGACTAATTGGACTAATTGGATCTGGGCAGTGAGGGAGAAGTATAGAATTACTCCCAGGTTTCTGGTTTGGAAAACTCAGTGGATGATAGTGCTATTAAGTCAAGACATAGAAGAGCGTAAGATAAATAAATCTAGGGGAGAAGTGAGTTAATTTAAAGTATTTTGGAGTTTGAAGTTTCTATGGGATATGCAGGTGGAGATGTCTCAGAGAGAGTTGGCTGTAAGGGTGTGGAACTCAGGCCAAGTTCTGTTGTCTCAGAGCAGCAGATGTTGCCCGTAGTTGTTGTAGTGACCTTGCATGGTGGATCTTTCAGGAAACTAAAATTGGGAGAAGTATGGTAGTTTCTCAAACTCATTTGCCCTCTACCCACCCCAGATTCTTCTCTAGGCTATAGATTTTCCAGTATAATCTACCTATGTAGTAATTGCCCCAGTCAAATGACCCACCAGACTCTTCATAATAGTTATAATTACTTTATTACCTTTTTGTTCACTCAACAGTTAAATATTCTGTCTTAATATTTTCCAGAACACATTATATTCATTATTAAAACATTGCGCACATTTGTTTTATAAAACATACAGAACATATATCTAGATTTAAACATTTCTCCTTTGGATCAGCATGTATAGTACTCAATTACATAGGTTATCTGCTAACAATAAAAACATTACAAAAATATAGAACCTAAGAATTCTATTTTATATAAACTTTCTTTTAAAAATAATTTCACATTTTCTAACATTTCTACATACATACAGAACACATTTGGAATTATGTATATAAAACCACCGGGAAAATGTGGGCCCCTTGGGAGGATGGCAGTAGAAGTCCATAGAGTAAAGACCTTTCTTTAAAAAGCTTTTGCTTAGGTTGCATATCTTTGAATTATTTGAGATTATAAGAACTCTGATAAGCTTAGAGGTAGAAGATCCCTAAATAACCTTTAGAAGTAGGAAAAGCAAAAATGTGCCAGTAGCGAGGCTAGGACTTGGTATGTTCGTTATGATTGTAGCACCTCAGCATAGCTAATAGTGCCAGGACAGTCACCGCCGCTGACCAGCTCAGGATGATAAGCCATCTACCTCCTCGAAGGAGGAGTCGCAGCTAATTTGATGACTGTTGTTGGCCACCTTTTAGGAGAACAGCATTCCAGAGAAGCTGGGGCTTGACATATATGTGTATAGGGAAATGACTGCAGAGGCATCTCTGGTCCACCCTTCCTGGTGCCATAATTATGCTTCTCTTTGTGATGATGACCTGTAAAAGAGAAAGAGAGTGTCAAAGTTTGATATTCTCAAATCTGGCTTCACTTTAGTTTCTGCTTGGAACATACCTAGTTAATAGATAATCAAAAGATCCTTAGGTGAATGGGGTGGTGACCTTTCTTGCTGCTATGCAATCTTTGTGGATTAAGGCCAGGAAAAGGTTGGGGCAGTTTGGCAGCTTTTCTTGGATATTTACTTATTTATTTTTTAACTTAGGCATACAAGAACGGGGGTGTAGGCCAGAGGTGCGGGGCATTCACCGGGGGATTCACCAGAGACAGTGGGGGACAGAACAGGCAGATCTACTGAAATCCACTGCTGAGGGGAGTGGCGGGCGAGGCAGGAGAGGTGTGTTGTGCCATGTGGAAGCTCCTTGCCTGGGAATCTGACTCATGCCACGGTGGGTGGTGATAGCTTGATAATGCTGAGACTTTAACCCAAGTGCACCAGGGAGGCCCTACTTGGATATTTATAGCTCTGCCTCAAGATTGAAGTGACCTACTAACACTCCCAGACAGGTTATTGGGGTAACTTTTGATCCCACACACCATGGCACTTCAGTATATAAATAAGAGTAGATAGAAGATGGCATAGTGATAACACACTTTTGAACTAAGGAATCCATAGGAAAACCTGATATAAATGTTCCTAATTTCATTAGATTGACATTTCTAAAATAAGTTCTTCTGCAAGTAAGGACATACTTACTTTTTGCTAATTGATTTCATTAAATTCATGATGTTCTTAGACTTTGGATTCAGACATATCTTCTCCCCGGTCGTTTTCAACGTGGCACTGCAGAAGTAAATAGAATTGAAAAAATTTAAAACAGTATTGGGCAAATAAAGCAGATGGAATAAATAATTTTTAAATCAAACATTTCAGTTTCATTCTAGATATTTCCCTTTGCTACACGGAAGTCCTAAAGTCATCTCAGACCCTTTACTGATCTTTTTTGATCACGATGTATTTAATACTGATTACCACCAGGGAGGTGGTCATTTACTCACATGATCTCAACACGTGGACAGTACTGACTTGCAGGAATCACTTCAAGTTTTTCTAGCAACCTTAGAGAAACGCGTTGATCACTGCTGTTGATGCAGGAACAACGCATAGTTCTAGACAGAGGTATTCCTGTGGGGGAGAAAAGTATAGCATGGTCTGTTAGCACAGTTTTAATTTAGGCATTCAGTGTGTATTGATAGTCTATGTTGTCATGTAACCATTTAATCTGTGAATGATTAATTAGTTCATTATCTGAAAGAAAGGCATTGCAACTTGTTAATTATAAGATTTTACCCTTGAGCATATTTCATGTGGTTAAACTGTCTTACTCTTCTCACATTTTCTCTGTCCTTCCTTTCTCTTGTCCTCTTCTGCTCCAACTCTCCAACTACCCTCTTATTTCACCTGCTTCTCTGACTGTAAACTCTGGCTGGAGGAACTCTGTGCTCATTTACCCTTCATTTATAGACAGACTGTAAAACTTTGGCAAATACACTATTTCTCTATTATATAATTTATACTCAGTCCTGTATCTGGCCTTACAAATTAAATAGCCCTTGCTTTTCCTTACCTTGAGTTCCATTCAGAGTCAGAAAGATAAGGCAGAGAAGAGCACGTGGACTCATGGTGCTGCAATGGGAGCTTCCTTTGCACTTGGCTTAGATAGCTGAGCAGTTGAGGAATATCGCAGAAAGCCTGGGGTAGGATGCTGTATTTATCTGCAGCCACCCTCACCCTATAACTCTGATTGGATAATATACAGTTGACTGGGCAAAACCTGTCATATTCACTTTTGGGGAAACACCATGTTGCATAATAAGGTGTTATTTATATGTACTGTGACTTGTGAGTTATGGAATTTCCCTTTCCCCCACTCCTCTCCCAAAAGAGAAAGTTAAGTTTCACTTTCTAAAACATGAACTATTTCTTGAAAACCAGAACTTTATTGCATATAGCAATAGCTCTTAAAAGTGGAACTTTGATTATCATCTTCCATCTGCAAAACAGAAATCTCAGCTTAATACTCAAGTTAGAGTTCCAAATAGTTTTTTAATGAATATCCCTAAATATTGTGTCAGGCATGAATAAGAATGTCTTGTATTTATTCACTTTCTGGGTTTCAGAGATGCCATATACTTTCTCATTTTATGCCTACAGTAATCCTGTAAGAAAATAGGAAATTACTGCGTGTAATCACTAAACTCCTTTTTCAGTTAGCTTAATTATCAACTAATGATTGGATGAAGATTTTCTTAACTTTATTGAACCGATTAGTTTCCCTAGTCTTTACTTAGAGGTTCTGTGTATGTGTTAAGCTATTGCTATATCTTCAATGCTGTCTGTGATCAGCAGTTTATAATTTTGCCATGGTGTTCACTTTCTGTCAGTAAAAAGCCTCACCATCAACTTGACCTAAGAGATTAGGTCTTTCTCAGATCTTTTTGGGGTATACATACAGCCCCATACATCTGTGTGGATTTGTAGATTTTTAGGAGAAAGTTTGAGCTTTTTAAAACTCCCAGTTTTTCCTTTAGAATTTTTAGTCAACTGCTTATTCGAAGCAGCAGGTATGTCATCTCAGGTAGTTAAAAATTGTTAAACAATTGCCACTGATTGTTTTCAGCATAAGTCTTAGGGGTTAGCACCAAGGGAGCTCAAAGCAGGTCAAATAAGGACCATTCCTGGTCTCAGAAACCCTTTTCATGATGATGGCACCAAAAGCAAAGGAGACCCTGCCCCTTCCAAAGCTGAAGCCAGATCAAAAGCTTTGGAGACCAAGAATGCAGAGCGGCAAGCCATCCACAGCCACAGAAAAAGGTTACACATCATCTACCTTCCAGCTGCCCAAGAGATAGCTGAGACAAACGCCCCAAAGAGAAACAAGCTTAACCACTATGGCCAGTGAGTCAGTTATGAAGGAGATAGATGACAACAGTACACTTGTGTCTGTGATAGATGCCAAGGCCAGCAAGCACCAGATCAGACAGGCTGTAAAGAAGCTCTGTGACCTCGACATGGGCAGGGTCAGTGCCCTAATCAGACCTGAGGGCCTATTTTGGACTGGCTCCTGACTATGATGCTTTGGATGTTGGCAACAAAATTGTGATCATCTAAACTGAGTGCAGCCAACAAATTCTGAGTACATTTTTTTTCTACCATAAAAAATTGACAGACCCTGTGAGCCTTTAATGAAGTTTCCAGAAAAGTCAATAATGATAATCATCTAGGAATGATTTGGGGAACTCCAACCCTGTTCTGTCTCTCCATTGGGTTCTAGGCAGCTTTTCAAAGCAACTTAACTGTGAGGCTGTTCTTTTTCTTTTATAAACTTAAGCTTTCATTTGTTTATCCAATACATCATGTCTTTCAGAGTTTAAAAATAGATTGGATACTATTAATCTATGTTAATAATGCAGATAGCCATTTTTAAAAAAAAAAATCAACTTCTGTGTATTTTGTAGCACTCTTTTATTATGAGTGAACCCATCAGTATTCCTAAACTGTAAGTGATGGAAAACTGAAGTGTCAACACATTAGGGATTATATATAATAGCCAAAGACCCTATAAGATTTCTCATGCCTGTGTATGATCAGTGTATACATTTAAGCAAGCTGAATTCATTATTAAACAAGTATTTTTGCATAGCTCCCTCTTTTTATCTTTCTGTGCCTTTATCTTTTGTTTGACTTTCATCTGTCCTGACTGGCCTGGATAGACTTACCTTCTGGTGCAACATTCTGAGTTTTCTTAAGGTCAACCAATGCTTGAGATTATTGTTTTAATCTCTGCTGTCTTTGAGCTCTTTGGCACAATGCTTTTGTATTTGATGGGCTTATTTTAAGAGCCTCCGAACCACTAGCTCTTTGCCAGTTTGACATTTTCAGTTTACCGGCACCAGTAAACTGAAGCACAAGGTTAAAGCTACAGCTGGATTTGCAGCAGACTGCATCGGTCTGCTTTCCCAGTAATAGCCTTTGAACCTTCACATGTCTTAAAACATTCGTATATATTTTAATGGCCATCTCCCAGTTTTGGGTTTGAAAAAAAAGTATTCCAGTGTTCTTTTTTTTAAGTCTTCTGCTGTTAATAAAATGTTATCTACGTCTTTTAGATCTGTATCTGCATCCTGGAAAATTTGGATAATTGTCACCAGGACAATCTTTTGGGAATATTTCCTCAGTTACCTCCTTCCTTCAGTTCTCCTCATTTTGCACTAATGCACAATTTGACAGGTTTTTCAGCTTTCTCATCTACATTTTCCAGTATTCTTGTCACACCCATTTCCTTAATTACTTGGCCATACAGGAACAGATTTTCAGAGGTCTTTATTCCACAATTCCAAAAGTGCCTCTGTAGAGTTATTTTTTATGGTTCTTTTTGTGAGGCAAATGTACTATATTGAAATCTTCAGATGTACCATTGGATGCATTTCACGAAATACATGGTTTGCATGAGCCAAACTCCTATCAAGTATAGGACGTTATTATCACTACAGAAAGTTACTTCATGCCACTTGCTAGTTAATTCTCACCCCATCTCCTCTTCTTCTGACAACTACTCTTCTAGTCTTTTCACTGAAGATGCTCTTGCCTATTCTAGAATTTCATATAAATGCAACCATTTCAGTATGGTTTGTGCAAGGTTTCTTTTGCTCAGTAAAATGTTTTTTAGACAAATTTGTGTAGCTGCATGAATCAGGAATTCTTATTTCTGATTAATAGTTAGTTATACAAACAACCATTCTCTAGTTGATGGGCACTTGGACTGTTTCCAGCTTTTAATTATGTCTATAGCTGCTATGAACATTTTTGTATACATCTTTGGTCATATGCTTTCATTTCTTTTTCATGTCTGTAGTACGATGGAATAATATTTTTAAAACATAACTCCTTTAGTCCTTAACACCATCCAACAACTTCTAATTATGCTTGAAATTAATTCCAGCTTTGTAACTAGTCTTTTTTTTTTTTTAAAGATTTATTTATTTCTACATACAAGCTGAGGTACAAGCCAGAGGTGTGGGGTGGTGAGAGGGTTCACCAGAGACAAAATGGGGACCAAAACAAGCAGATCAGAGATACACTGCTGAGGGGAGCAGCGGGCCTGGCTGGGCGTCGAACTCTCATCGCCGCTACCAACAGCTCCACAGCACCGCGCTTAACCGCTGTGCCACCAGGGAGGCCCCGTAACTAATCTGTTTTACCAAGTAAGTCTTCTGTGATCTGGCTGTTGTCTGTCTCTCTGATTTCATCTTGTGTGGCTTCCTCTCAGCCACTATACTCCAGTCACAGTGGACCTTACACTACCTGTTTTTTCTATCTGGAATGCTCTCTCCCTGTTCTTTGCATTGATAGGTCAATGTTTGGGTTTCAGTACCTTCTCTTGGCATATAATCTAAAGCATCCATGACCTTATTTTAATTCTCTGCATGGCATTTTTCACTATCTGACATTTGCTTAGTTTATTTTCTTTCATTTAATGTCTTTTTCTCCACATAAGAATGCAAGTACCTAAAGAAGAGGGACTTTTAGCCTTACATGTAGCTGCATCCCCAGCAACTAGAACATCAGGCATATGGAATATGTTCACTAACTATCAGATGGATGGATGTTTAGGCAAATTAATGAATTTTCCCTGACTTTAAGAAACAGCACATATAAGAATTGTGCATCTTCAAAAAGAATTCTCATTGACTTACCAGATTTCTACATTAAGACATGGGTATTAGTACTTTCTCTAGTTTTCAAAACCAAGCTTAACTTAAGATGATAATTTCTTAAGATGTTAGCATACATTCTGGTAGGTAGACTCAGTACAACTAACTACAGGCCAAATCATTCACTTTCAGAACTGAGGGATAAATACACAAAGGGTATTGCCTGTAAAAGCTTCTTAATTATTTATTGAAGGTTCTCTGTAATTACATACCAAATGAGTTAAAACCTTTCAGTGCATATTACACATGGCCATGAATGCTGTTGATGAATTGTGCTTGTTGTCATTATCTTGAGTACTTTGTATAGGGAACCAAACAAATATTAGGGGGCACAGATAGGGGAAGATCCAAGACCTGTTCTTGATGGACTTGCATTCTAATTTACAAGACCAATAAGCATGAAACAATAAATATAAATAAACTACCATCAGTACTAAATGAATGGTATAGGCAGTAAAAAATATGGGAGTTTATAGAAGAGTGTATTCATTAAGCCTAGAAGTGTTCATATCAGTCTTAAAGTGTGACTTGTACTCAGACAAGTGACCAGGGTCAGAAAGTATATGTAATAAGAGAAACATTACCAAAAATGTTGTATGGGGATGCCAGCCAACTAGTCAGGCAGGCTGGGAGGAGCTTACAAAACTGAAGATTCTATAGGATCTGGTCCTCAATTTTATAGATACCCATTTTTTTTCTAACCACCCAGTGTAGACATGTTCTCAAAAGAGTTAATTCTGCTAATTAAATCTGCAAGAGACTAAGATGCAAATTGATAAGACCATTAATTTTATAAGGAGGACCTTTACGTGTGCTGGGATGGTTGGATCTAGTCTCCTTGTCACCAGTTTTCCAGTATCAGAATACTGGGAAGGTCAATTAGTAATCAGAATGTTGTTTTTGTGAGCATAGACTGAAATCAAAGAACCTTTCTAGTTTTGTTTCGAATGGGCGTCTCCTCAAGGGAGAAATAATTTAAGTGTGATCAATGGAATGTAGAATTCAGGAAAAAAATCAAATTTACAGAGACAGTGGCAGGTCAACTATTGTTTCATCCACAGCCAGCTGAACATGAATCACTTGAATAAAAATCTAAATTATATTTTTTAAAATTTAGATTTCTCTTAAATTTTACAAGGTGTTTGCTTTATTTATTTATGTATTCACCAACTGAGTCTAGTTTTAAAGAAAATAAAAGGTAAGGAAAATGTGCCCACTTTAGTTTCAGTTTCATAAGCTGTTGGTTTATTATTACGGCTCTAACAAGAGCATCAGGTCAGAAGAACAGTCTGTCTTTGTTGCAGACATAATAAAATGCTTTCCGAGAAACTAATGTGCTTAGAAGAAATTTCCTGAAAAGTGATTGGAGGAGCCTACCCTGTAGGCTGGGGATCCCCTTGGCTGATGTGCAATACTCCATTGAAACTATGGGAGAGAAGGGCAAAACTTACTCGTCACAGTTTTGACCCTGAGTTCCTACAGGCTTCTTTCCCTGGCAGTGTCTGAGAATACTGGTTACTTATTTTTGAATTTCAATGCCTATGTGTTTCATCATTCCCGTCCAGCCTGAGCAGTGGGCAGTCAATTTTCATGCTTGGCAGGGCTGAGAATAGTTCTGTTTGCATGCAGTTTACACTTAGTGTAGATCTGTTTTTCACTTGCTCTGTGATATTGCTAAGTCTGTCTGTGCTTCAGTTTTCTTCAAATGAACATTCTGATATCTAATGCATCCACCTTTCAGGTTGTTCTGAAGATGACAGGGTATTAAAAAGGCATTTTAACAAGTGTAAATGAATTTTTCACTAGACAGTATTTCAGAAATGTAGCCAGCTATGTGGCCAAGTTTCAGCTTTTCTATTAGGTGCAACAAATAGTACAGATCTCCTCAACTTATGATGGGATTACACCCCAATAGACCCATCATAAGTTGAAAATACTAAGTGAAAAATGCATTTAATATACCTAACTTCGTCTTGTCTACCTTAAACATGATGCGCGCACTTACATTAGCTTATAGTTGGGCAAAATTGCCAGAGCCTGTCTTATACCAGCATATTGAATATCTCACGTTATTTGTTCATTACTCTATAAAAAGAAAGAACAATTTGTAGTGTATCAGTCATCTGTCCTCTCGATCACGTGGCTGGCTGGGAGCTGCAGCTCCTGCTGCTGCCCAGTGTCATGAGAGAATATGGTAGCGCATATCCCTAGCCGGGGAGATCAAAATAAAACATTTGAAGTACGTTTTCTACTGAAGCTATACTCCTTTCATACTATCATAGTCAAAAATCATAAATTGACCCACTATAAGCAGTGACCCACTGTAAGTAAGTTACTGTAAGTAACTTACATCTGGATGATGTAAGTTATTTTTGAGGTCTCATGTGTCTGTTACTAACTGGGCTAGTAACCCTTAGTACGACTGTGTACTGCATTCATTAAGCATGAGTATGACTCTCCTGCTAGAAATAAGGATTGGAATTTTGCATCATTTATTCTTAGGAAAAGACTTATTTAGGGAACCTGGTTTACCTGCAATAAATAAAAGTATATTTTGAATTTATAAATAGGACAAGGTGCCCATTTTTTGCTTCTCTGCTTTATATTGTAGGTACCAGCCTGGAAAGTGAAACAGAAAGAGAAATTAAAACTTTAAGAATTGGAAGGGCAAAAAAAATTTTTTTGCAGTGGCAATTGCATAGAAAGCCACAAAGAATTTACCAAATTTTAGAAATAATAGAATTTATCAATGGAGAGGTCTAGAAGATCAATGTATTTCACTTTCTAAAATTTAAACTGTTGTTTTAAAAGAATAACTTACAGTAGCAACCATACATACATCCTTAGAAACATAAACATTTGGCACTAAAGGTAACAAAAGGCAAGCAAAACTTGTTTGCCAAAAATATAGATGAAACTTTCTAAAATAATGTCAAGTAAAGTAATGTTGAGAGTAAGTACAGAAGGTTACCCTTTTGATAAAGTTCAGGTAAAGTTAAATAATATTTTATTTGGGTATGTGTATATAAATGAAAAAAATATATTTTTATTTTTATTTTTTTAAACCTACTTGTTTATTTTTCACACTGTAGGATTTCTTCTCTCAGGTATGGTCACCATAGTTTTCCTACCACCAAAACACCATAGTAAATGAAAGTATTTTTAAAAAGTGAGTGGATGGTTACATAATAATGTAACTATACTTAATGTCACTAGATTGTACTCTTAATGGTTAAGAGAGCAAAATGGTAAGTTATGGTAAGGGGCAGGATGGTGGCAGAGTGAAGAAACTGGGCTTATCTCCTCCATACGCAGCTAGATTGCAGCAGAACAAACTAGTAACTCTTGAAGGAAAAACAGGTGATCGTAGCGCAAGCTAGGAGTAATGTCTGAAGGAAGGGAGCCCCAATAGGCAAAGTAACAGACCAAGTGAGTAGCCTAGACAGGTGAGGTGAGCCTGGGCATTGTTGTCTGGAGTAGGGGACCCCAGCGGTAGGCCTGTCAGCTCAGCTTGGAGCCCTGGGGAATGGAGAGTAGTGGTTGTGTGGAGGCAAACGCGCATGAAAAAGGGAAAAACCTTGTGGAGGAGTTGTGGGTGCTCCTCACAGTCTGGGTTCCCAGTAAAGATAATAGCAGAACAGACATTCTGATATGCATCTCCCTTTCAGCCTCCTGGGACTAGATTATATTGTGAATTGCAGTGAGAGCACAGGGACTGCCAAATCTCTCATCCTGAACCCCAGGAAGGAGGGTGGCAGGTTACAACACTAATATACAGAAAACTGTTGCATTTCTATATGGAAATAATGAGCTAGAACAGAAAGAAATTAATAAAACAATCCCATTTACATAACATAAAGAAGTATTAAGTTACTTAATCCTTTATTGTCTTTTTTCATGGGTTGAAAGGAATATATGTGTGCAGATGTGTGTCTCTATATAGGTGTATTGTTGTAGTAACATACATATTAAAGGCAATTTTGATATTTTATTTTTAGAATCTTGTGATGCCACAGGATATGATAAAAACCAGGGCAGATATGTCATAGGCATATGACTTTGTTGAAGAGCGACTCAAGGTCAGTATAGAGGTAGGAGGTAGGGGCAGCCCTGGTGTCTTTTTGGGATTGCTGAAGATAACAGAGATGAACACACTGCAAATAGAGTGCTCTTTCTAAACTCATACATTTCGGAAGGACTTACTCATTTAGGGGAAGAGATAACATTTGAGAGCATTATAACAGTGTCGTAAGTGGGTTTTGTAAGAACGGTGCATTTCTCCTTCCCATTAATCAGAGGTTTAAATACAATAAACATGAATTTAATTTATATTTTGTTCTATTTTTAATCAAAAACTTTAGAGAAAGTCTAATTTTATTTTGTAAAATTTTTGGTAAAATCATTTTGCCATTGATTTATAATACTAACTTTTAACTTTAATGGATTTACTGTTTGTTTTAGAAGGAGGATTCTTACATAGTTCAATATGATGTAGTTCACTAATGCATGTTATTCCATATTTTAGCTTATCATTTACTTTTTCTCAAGCTTTTAGTGACTATTTCTTTTTCTTTGTGAACAGTTTAAAGCTCTAATGCAAAGTTATGATTTATGGGAAATTACGTAATGTCTGTAATTCACCTTAGGGCATTTACACTCTATAGCAATTCATTGAGCAGCCCCAAACAGCTACCTCTGCATTTAAGGGGTTAGGATTTCCAGGAAATGTAGTTATTCTTCGTTGGCACTTCAGTGAAACTATACTTACAATGTACGTAATGATTTCAGATTTATTCAATTTCATTATAAGTATCTGGCAATTAAACATTGGAGATGAATTGAGGAGTAGTTGTTAACATTTCCTTGAAGCCACAGAATCGCCTGCCTCTTTACTAAAATAGCCCAAACAGTTGTGTGTATGAGAATATACTATTTATAACTCACAGAATGTGTTAATTATATCATAAAGATTTGTATTTGTTGGTTCTGGAAATCTTTTTTTAAAAAAAGATTTATTTATTTATGCATACAAGCTGGGGTGTAGGCCAGAGGTGTGGGGTGGGGGGGTGCAGGTGAGAGGAGTCACCAGAGACAGAGTTGGGAGCAGAACAGGCAGATCAACTGAAATATACTGCTGAGGGGAGCAGCGGGCAAGACAGGAGAGTTCTGCTGTGCCATGTGGGAATCTCTCTGACCAGTATCTAACTCATGCTGGAGTGGCTCTGGATCGCTTCATAGTGCTGCGCTTAACCCCTTGCGCCACCAGGAAGGCCCTGGTTCTGGAAATCTTTTTAAGAAACAGGTCATAAAGAGGCATGTTCTACACAGGTATATTAAGTACTCTTCTCAATAGACAAAAAAAAAAACTTTCCTTCTTGAATAGTATTATCTAAAATTTCCCCATCCATTTGAAAGCTCCTCTTGGATATTTAAAGGAAATAGTTATGATTTTGTACATTTTTAGCACCCCAGGTTCTAAAATTCATGACATAATGATCATTAGCACCTCATGTTTAAAATACACCTCAGTCTACTCTGTTAGATCACATCTTCCCCAATCCCCCTATTCCTGTTAGTGGTATTTCTTTTAAAACCTCAAAACCTCAGTTTTTCTAGATTCCTTTTTCTACCTCCACTTCAAATCCAAATCCTTAACATTTTCCTTGATTCCTTTCCTCAACTTCATCTGTCATATTCAATCTGTCACTAAGCTATATTCTCTTTTTGCATTGTAATCTGATTATATTTCTATTTTCACAATTATCACCTCAGTTTAGACATTTTTATATTGTGGTAAAATACACATGATATAGAGGTTACCATATTAGCCATTTAAAAGCATAGAATTCAAGGGTGTGAAGTACATTTACAAAGTTGAATAATCATTTCCCTTAACTAGTTCCAGAACTTTTTCATCACCCCTAACAGAAACTCAGTACCTATTAAATGGTCACAGCTCACCCTCTTTCTCCCAGTCCCTGACGACCGCTAACTTGCTTTCTTTTTCTATGAATTTGCTTATTGCCAGCCTTTCATATAAATGATCACATATTTGCTGCCTTTTGTGTCTGGCTTCTTTTACTTAGCATAGTGTTTTCTGAGTTCATCCACCCTGCAGATGTATCAGTATTTCGTTCTTTTTTGTGAGTGAATAGTATTCCATTATGTATATACACCACATTTTCTTTATTCATCTTTTGTTGGGTATTTGGGCATTTTAACCTTTGGGCATTGTGAAAATTACTGTATGACCATTTGTGTATACCTGTTTGAAAAGTTGCTTTGAAATTTAAAAAAATTTTTTTTTCTTCTAAAGATTTATTTTTACATACAAGCTGGGGTACAGGCCAGTGGCGTGGGACGGCGAGAGGGTTCACCAAAGACAGAGTGGGGAGCAGAACAGGCAGATCGACTGAAATACACTGCTGAGGGGAGCAGCGGGCGAGGCAGGAGAGGTCTGCTGCACCATGTAAGAATCTCCCTGGCCGGGTGTCAAACGCGCGTCGCCGCTGCCGACAGTTCCACAGCGCAGCGACTAAGCGCTGTGCCACTGGGGATGCCCTGAATTTTTTTTAAATAACTGGGAATAATACATAAAAGAGACATTAAAATTGTTCTTTATTTTTTTGCAAAGAAACAAATACCTGATTGTTTCTTTGGTAATTCTGTATTATTTTCTTTTTTTCATTGTATAGGTAGCTACATAAAGAGTATTGTATCAGCTTAGGTTTTTGCTTATATGCTGAGAAACCAACTCTGGCCATCTTCAGCAGAAAGGAAATTTAATTGATAGTTGAAGAAGACACAGAAAGACTGAAGAATTAGGTTTGGTAAATGAATAAAAACTAGGTGACAGGAAGGACTACTCACAGTCATGCTGCAGGGACGTGTTGGGAAGTCACTACCTAAGGCTTAACTGCTGCCACTACGGCCTCTTTAAATCATCTTTCTGTCTTCATGGTGCTAGCTAGAGTTCAAAGTCTAGGTAAGGAGTGGCCTGGTATAGACCTTTTTCTGGCGGCTAGGGAGGTTCTGCCTTGGCTGCTTCTTTTTGGCCTCTCACCAAGACTAACATGAAGGATTTCCCCTTAAATAGGAGGGAAGTTCGGAGCTAGGAAAACCCTGGTTTAAAAAAAGAGACAACTATCCTTCACGACTAGCCACTAAAATCTATTTCTAAATAATTCTGTGTGTGGATAGGTAGCCATAAGCTTCTTGAAATACAATGTGGATTTATTAAACACATCTCAACTTTCTGGAAAATATTTTTTTTCTGTTTTTTTTTTTTTTTAAGATTTATTTTTGCATACAAGCTGGGGTACAGACCAGAGTTGTGGCACGGTGAGAGGGTTCACCAGAGAAAGAGTGGAGAGCAGAACAGGCAGATCAACGGAAATACACTGCTGAGGGGAGCAGCGGGTAAGGCAGAAGAGGTCTGCTGCGCCATGTGGGAATCTCCCTGGCCGGGCATTGAGCTCATAGCAGCTGCTGACAGCTCCACAGTGCTATGCTTAACCTTTTGTGCCACCAGGGAGGCCCCTATGCTTGTTTCTGTCTTAAGACAGGTTATGACAGTTTAGATATTCCTAAATTTGGTACTATTGGCATGACTAAAAAATGGAATAGATTGTTATTTTCTATGAAAAAGAATTACAGAAAGTACAGATGATCACCAGCTATACACATATACTTATTTTTCAACATTTTCCTTTGGTTAACAAAACACATTTTAACTTAACATGTTCTAACATATTGGTTATAATTTATACAGATAAGTAAAACCAAAATAGACATTAAACATATTATTGCCTCAAAACATCTTAATAGAAAAACAGACCAACTTGTTTTTAAAAAAATCAATTTTATACTAGAATTACTAACTCAGTTATAAAATATTCACATATAAAATACCTGTTTTTCTTAGCTTATACTTTTTCTTAGCACATTTCATGAATTACAGATGACATATAAGAACATCTTTCCTAGATAACATATGTATTATATGATTTTTGAGAAAGGAAATGTTTTTTGCAGGAAAAATTCTTTGAGGAATGTTTCATGACACAAATGGATGCTTTTCACTCCTAAAGTCTTAATGCCAGTAATAAAGTTTCCATCATAACTGTAGATTATAATATGGAATGTAGATGAAGTAAAGAGATAGCTTCTACAAACAGAAATGTTCTCACCAGCACAGCAGAATAGTTACAAGCATCAAATCTCTGGAAGGTTCGCAAAGGTAGAAATGTATGAATGTACATTGCAGCAGGCAGGAGAAAGTCAGATTCCTATAGCTGAATTCCTAGCATTTTGGTATTCACGTTATACTTATTCTAGATTTTCAAATCATTTCCAGGACTTCGTACGTTTTGATATTTTAAAAGCTTGACTCTTTGAGCTCTCTGTAATGAGAAAATGAGAGTTATATACATTCAGACTGTTCATGTTTCCCAGTGATGAGAGTTAATGTATAAAAACATGTAAGCAGAAAGAGAAGATAATTATAACCAAGACCCCTTATTAAAACACTTCACATAGAATCTGTAAGTGTCAGTTTTTTTTCAAAAGATCTATCTTGGATAAAACAGATTTTATGAAATGGGAATAATCTGGTAACCCACCTTGATTATAACTTTCGCTTGTTTTGATGTTGGATTTAGGCATCTTCGACCTTTCTGTAATTTCAGGGTGATGCTGTGAAGGGAATATCCAAAAGTCTTAAATTTTGGATGGAAAAGCATAAGCAAACAAATAGCATCCACTATTTTCATTTTCAGAGTCCATTACTTACATCACTTCTGTTTTGGCACAGCTGTTGCTTGGGTACATTATACGGGCTTCCTCAATATCTGCCGCTTTCACTGCTCTTACTCCAGGGCCTATGCAAAGACAGCGTCCTCTTGTGAACATGGGGAATCCTAGGATAGATCATAGCCTCAGTTACTGAAATCTCTGATTGCAGTAGATAGCTGTGATTATCTTCCTGATGAAGAATGTGCTTTCATTAAAGAAAGAGATAATTTGCCAACTAACACTTCACATTGCTGTTGCTTAGAGAAGAACTTAGGCAAGATATTGACATTTAAATTTCTCTTTAAATTTGTAACAAACTATGAAAGAATTAAGGGAAGCATCAAAGTTTTTTGGAGATTGTTTGCATCCTGCTTCTATGCTGAAGAGTTTTTCCAGGAAGCTAATATTATTTCATATTAAATCTCTTTAATAGGCATTTAAAACTATTGCTAAAGGCTCTTGCCAGATTTTGCAGCCTAATAAAAAATCCCATGGTTTATCATCTCTAGTTTTAATAATCACCTCTAGTACCTTAAACATTTCTAACATTTCCAATGTGTAAGGTAAAATAAAAAAATTCATTATCTTTTACGATAAAAGTGGAAGAAAAGACATTTGAAGCAAAAAATGGTAAGTTGAGAAATATATAAATACATACCTTGAGCAATTGTGGCACAGAGTAGCACAGCCAAGACTATAGTCATGCTCTTCACATTCATGTTTGTCTGTTCTGCTGTTGCTGATGCTTCAGCTTTGACAGTTTTCTTGGAAGACCTAGAAATCTTGAACATGAAAGCAATCCATCCTTGGCCTTTATAGGGCATTGCAGCATTAGTCCTTGTATCTCAAGGGAATTTCCCTCCTTGAGTAATGCTCCTTTCTTCCCAGAGTTTCTATTTTGTTTTCATTTAAATTCCCTTCTTATATATTACTGCCTTGAGAGTAATATGAATGTGAAAGCACTTTGTAAAGAGGAAATAGCTGTATAAATATTAGAATCATTATATGTGGAGGGATGCAGCCTTCCTTAGGTAACATTTCCCAGAAATAGTTTAGTTATTGAATTACCCTGAACAGTGGTATTCTGATTGTCACTCCTTTCACTAAGAAAGATGGCCTTCCTATTTTCAGTGCTTTTACTCTCCATCCTTTTCCATAACTATACAAAATAACATTTTAAAGAAAAATTTTACCGTCTTTCTTTTAAGTACAAAGTCTTATATAAAGCCTACCTTACTTATTTGACATCTCAAATGAGCTTTACCTTATTTATATTTTTGCCAACTGTTATTGTCCATCTAGAGACTTCTCCATATACGTCTAAATTTATATACATTTCTTTTTGTATGTTTAAAATTTTTTACTTTATATGTTAAAATTGTTAGTACATAAAATTTCATGACCTGTGATTTTTAAAAACTGATCTTTTTTTCTCATATGCTATTTTTATTTCTTGATTTCTGTTTTGATATCACTCCTGTACTCATTTTATTTTCATCTTTTCCACTTAAGAAGTCTAAATCTGTTTATTTTAAATCTGTCTTTCGTAAACACAAAAATCATATCCAAGGGACTATTTAATGGGTTAATTTAATTATTTACTGAGTAATTGATTAATTTATAAGCTTTTAAAAAACGCCTCCTTGCTATTTCTTTTATTTTCCCTAATTTCTTTTTTAACTAGATTTAAGGTTTTTTTTTTTATGCAATTTGCAAGGGCCACATTGTTCTATGTTTTGCTATTGATTATTAAATTTTTTTTGCCTGAGTTTTTCTAATTATTTACATCAACAATAAATAGTATCTTCTGGTTCCTTCCTTTTTAACATGAGAAAGTTGTTGCTTTCTCTCAAACATTTCCTCCTATTTCTCAGTTTTGTTTGTATAATTTGTGATTTATAACTAATTTATTATTTTCAGATGATTATTTTGCATTATTCAACTTTTGAGAATTATCATTTGCATTTAATACTGAAATTATTATGTAGATATATCCATATTTTAATTCTACTACCTCTTAGTCTTTATTTTAATTAGTCACAAAGTAGCTTCTAATTCATTCTTCCATTTAACATGTAATTCAAGACAAATTCTCCCATAGGAAAACAGGTATAGTAAAAGGAAAATGTTCTTGAATCTCAAAAATCCTTATCTATTATTTTTTCTTTAGTGTTGCTTTGCATTTTCTTAGCATTAGTAATAACAGTAGAGCAGTCTCTGGAGTCAGCCTGTGTTAAAATTCATTCTCTTTAATTTACTAGTTTTGTGATCCTGAGCAAGTTAGGTTAACTTTTTGAGCCTCAGTGTTCCCATTTATAGATAATATAAACATACTGTAACTTTTATTATATAGTTTACATATTTATAATAATTACATAATATATATAATATAAATGGGGTAATAATGCTACCTTTTTCATAGGGCTGTTAAAAGTGTTATTGCTTTTTATTTTAATTATTTTTTTAATCGAGGTCATGGTGGTTTACAACACTATATATTTTAGGGGAATAGATTCATACCTTTTTGAATATGTGTTAGCCCACACAGGCCTACCACCAAAGCACCAATGACCTTCCACAATAATCTACTGGGCCTCTTGCCTTTTTGTCCCTACCTCCTCTCCCTCTGTTTCTAGTGTCCTCAGTTCTGCAGTCACATTACTAGGGCTTGTTATTGGTTTGGGTTGGTTTCCTCCTTTTCTTTGTTTCTTTATATTGTACATACTGTTGAAATCATTCAGCATTTATCTTTCTCTTCTGACTCATTTGCTTGGCATAATCCCTGCCAGTTCCATCCACGTTGTCACAAATGGCAAGAATTTATCTCTTATGATAGCTGAGTAGTTTTCCATTGATTTTAATAACACATCTTCCTGATCACTCATCTGTATTTGTTTCCATAACTTGGGTATTGTAAATAGTACTGCAGAGAATGTAGGAGTGCATATTTCCCTTCAAATTAATGCCTTTGCATTCTTCCAGTAGACACATAGGAGAGGGATTGCTGGATCATGCAATTTTTAATGTTTTGACAAACCTCCATAATTAATACGTTTTCCATCTGGGCTAGACTACACCACATTGCCACCAACAGTGCAGAAGTATTCCTTTTTCTCACATCCTTGTCAACAGTTGTTGTTTCTGGCCTCATTCATGTCATATGGCCATTCTCACAGTTGTGAAATGTTACCTCATTATGGTTTTGATTCCCATTGCCCTAATGTTTAGTGATGATGAATTTTTTTCCCATGTGCCTGTTAGCCAACCTGTATGGCTACTCTGGAAAAGCTTTTATTTACCTCTCGTGTCCACTGTTTATTGGGTTACTTGTTTTCTGTTTACTTGTTACAGAGTTGTATGAGTTCTTTGTAGATTTTGAATATTAGCCCTTTTTCCAGTGCATGATATGTGAATATTTTTTCCCACTCACCGGGGTATTTTTCATTTTAATGATAGTTGCTTCCACTGTGCAGAAGCTTTTTAGTTTGATGTGGTCGTCCCATTTGTTTATTTTTGTATAAACTAAAAACTAAAAGAGGTAATATATAAATAATTCAGAAGAGTGCTTGGCATTCAACAGGTGTTAACTGCTATTATCATTAGTAATACTTTACTGTGTTCTTTCCTAAATTGACATCCATGTCTAACTTATTTTGGATTGTCTGTCATAATTAGCATAAGCATAACCACCTAATAAATGGATAATAATGTCATAGGTTATGAAAAAGTTGTTATAATTATTGTGAATGTAAAAAGTAACATTCTAGTCATGTAAATCACTTACAAAAGTCCAATCACAAACACAGTAGCATGGTACACAATAAATAAAGAATGATGACTATCTTTCTTTACTACTTGAAGTTTTGCCATCATGTTGCTTCGGTTTAAGACAATCTCTTAAACTTAAACACAAATTTTGATTAAGAGAAAAGGTCTCCAGGAGAAAATGGCATCAGAGCAGGTTCCCTGCTTTGCTCCTTTGAGGACAGTGTGATTGCTAGTCCAGAGGTGCACTGGACCCAGAGGGTTCTGTGACTTGGGACAAAAATAGAGTATCTCTTGAACATCAGAGATCAGTGCTGACTGTGGCAGAAGGTACACAAAGGAAATTCAACTCCATACAGTGAAATGTGGGTTGAGAGAGATGCCTAGACGTGGTTGGAGTGGGAGCCTGCCCTGTAAGCTTTGATGCTGTGCTCCCATGTTTGGCTAGATGCCCTGCAAAGGGGAGAACTGAGTGGTACGGAGGTGCACCCTTGGCTGGGGGCCAGGTTCCAAGTGAAGAGGACAGGGCACTAGAGTGTACTCCCCCTAGCCCATTTCCTTGGAACTGGGTGTTAACCTTGTGAAACATGCTGACAGCTTGCAGGCTGCCAGAGACACGGGTCTGGAACCCCAGAAGAGGGCTATTAGTGGTGCCACAAACACAAACCAGCACATCCATACATCCAACTTTTATCAGTGACCTGACTTCTCCAGGCCCCTCCACCAACTCAGTAGCTGCAGATCAGTTCTCTTCAACAAAACCAATAAACACCATTCCAGGAAAAGCTATAAAAATAAACACAATGCCATTTGCTGAAAAAGTTGAAATTCTACATCTTCCAAGTTACTGCTAAGGTCACTTCTGAAAATATAGCAAACTGCAAAGCTATCAAATGAGCAGATGGAAAAATACAACACATGGCACCCTGAGACCTTATGGGACTATTTCAACTGCAATAAGACTGTAACTCCAGAATCTAACTGCAAAGACATAGAAGATGTTTTCTTCCTATCAGACATAGAATTCAGAACTGCTATGATAAAGAAATTCAAAGAAATGGAAGAAAATTCAGAAAAGCTGACCAAAGATATAAAAGAAAATCTGAAAATGACTATCCAGAGAAAAAGATTAATGAACACAATGTAGAAATTTGAGATTTAAATAAGAAAATAATGGAGGTGGAGGACATAAAAATATCAATAGAGGACATAAAATTCTAGGGGAAACTTTGGAAGCAGACTAGTCTAGATATTGAATATTGAATATTGAATATTGAATCAATGACTTTGAAGATAGTAATGCACAGAGAATCCAGGTGTATTAAGAAACAGAAGTAAGAGGGAAAAAAAGGAAGAAACACTTTCCATTAGGAAAGGCAATATAAGAATGATGGGTGCTCCAGAATGGCAAAAGAGAAAAGGAAGCAGAGAGCTTATTCAAAGAACCAATAAGAGGAAAACTTCCAAACCTCGGGAAAAAACTAAACTTACACACTCATTGAAGCTAAAAGAACACCTGGTTATCTAAATGTAATGAGACCTACACCAAATTACATGGTGTTAAATCTTCGAAGAGTTCAAGATGAAGAAAAAATCCTAAATGTGTTTTGGGGGAAAAACAGTATGATGTAAAATGTGAGTTTGTCATATATGGCTTTATTATGTTGAAGTATGTTCCATCTATCCCCATTTTTTGAAGGTTTTTATTATAAATGGATGTTGAATCTTAGCAAATGCTTTCTCTGCATCTAGTGATGTGATCACATGATTTTTATCTTTACTTTTGTTGATGTGGTGAACTACACTGATTGATTTTCAAGTGTTGAACTACCCTTGCATCCATGAAATCCCACTTGGTGATTGTGTCTGATCCTTTTAATGCATTGTTGAATTCAGTTTACCAGGATATTGTTGAGGATTTTTGCATTCCTTTCACCAGGAATATTGGTCTGCTGTGTGTGTTGGGGGGGAGGGGTGTGTGTGTGGGGGGGCTGTTTTCTGGTTTTGGTCTTAAAGTAGTGTTGGCCTCATAAAATGTACTTGAAAGTATTTCCTCTTTCTCAATTTTTGGGAAGAGTTTGAGAAGGATCAGTATTAGTTTATCTTTGAGAGTTTGGTAAAACTCACTAGTGAAACTGTATCATCCTGAGCTTTTGTTTTTTGACAGACTTTTGATTACTGTTTCAATATCCTTGCTGATAATTGGTCTCTTCAGGTTTTCTCTTTCTTCCTGATTCAGATGCGTAGTTGTATGTTACTAAGAATGTGTTCATCTCTTCTAGGTCATGCAACTTATTGGCAAACAAATGTTCACTGTACTCCCTTATGATTCTCTATTTTCTAGATGTCTCCTGTAACTTCTCTTTCATTTCTCTTTCTATTTACTTGATTTTTTCTCCCTCTTTGTACTTTGTGAGTCTAGGTAGAGGCTTGTCTATTTTGTTTATTTTTTCAAAGAAATAGATTTGGGTTTCATTAATATCTTGGACCTTATTATTTCTGTTTCATTTGTTTCTGCTCTAATTTTTATTTTATTTCTTCTATGGGTTTTGAGGTCTCTCTTCTTTTTATAGTACCCTAATGTAAGAGATAAGATTGTTATATTGTATTCTTTCATGTTTATTGATGTGGATTTTTATTACTGTGGAATATATACTCTCCTCTTCCCTCTATGCTACTAGGTTGTGTCCTCATTTTCATTTGTCTCAAGATAGGTTTTAATTTCTGACTTTCTCATATCCCAGTAGTCATTCAATAGCGAGTTGTTCAGTTTCCACATATAAGATGTTTTTCCTACTTTCTGTTTGTGGTTTATATCTGGTTTCATACTGTTGTGATTGGAAAAGATATTTGATATGAATTCAGTTTTCAGGAATTTTTGACACTGGCATGGTTTATCCAGGAGAATATTCCAAGTATACTTGAAAAGAATGTATATTCAGCTTTTTTTTGTGCTACAGTGCCCTATAAATGTCTGTTAAGTTCATGTGGTCTAGATCTTTGATTAAGGGTATCCTATCCTCATTTATTTTCTGTCTGGTTAATCTGTTCATTGATAAAAATGTGTGGTTGAAGTACCCTACCACTATTTATTGCTATTAATGTCTGTTTTCAGATTTGGTAATAACTGCTGCTCCTTATATATTTAACAACTGCTCCTTTGTTTGGTGACTGTTATGTCTTCCTGAGATATCATTCCCTTAATCACTGTGTAGTGCTAATCGCTGTATCATTAGTTGGGAATATTTTTAGTTTGAATTCTATTCTCTCTAATATAAGTGTGGCTGTTTCCGACATTTTGGGGTGTAGAATTTGCTTGTAGGATTGTAGGATTATTTTCCAATCCTTTGCTTTGAGCCTTTGTCGTTAGAGCTCAGATGGGTCTCCTGTAGACAGCTGAAAGTTGGATTTTGTTTTCTGATCCAAGCAACCACTCTCTGCCTTTCATTTGGTGAGTTCAATCCATTTAGGGCTGGTCTTTAAATATGTGAAGGTTTGCTATTACTATTTTGTCCTTAGTTTTCTGGTTCTACCTATTTCCTTGATCAGTTTTTTTTTTTTCAATTTGGGTAGGAGCGCTCCTTTTAACATTTCTTGTAGGGAAGGTCTAGTGTTAGCAAAATCCTTCAGCTTCTGTTTGTCTGGAAAGACTTTTATTTCTCCCTCACATCTGAAGGGGAGCTTTACAGGATAGAGTATTCTTAGCCAGTGGTTTTTGTCTTTAAGTATTTTAAGTATGTCATTCCATTCACTGTTTGTAGATGACATAGATACATAGAAAACTCCTTGTTTTTATAACATTAGAGGAGCTAAGGGCTCTTCTAATAAGTCTAGTGAAACAATAAATCAACACAGTAAAATGGTAGGATACAAAGTCAATTTAAAAAGTTAGTTCCATTCCTATAATATTGTAATATGCATAAATAACCGTAAAGAAAAAAGATTAATTGAAACAGTAAATTAGTTCAGCAAAAGCGGCAGGTTACAAAATCATTTACCTTCCTATATGCAAACAATGAACTAGGAGGGGAAGAAATCAAGAAAACAGTCCCATTTACAATTATGTCAGAAAGAATAAACCTATAAACTTAGTAAGGGAGGTGAATGACCTATACAAAGAACCATAGACATTAATAAAAGAAAGAGAAGACACATTATTATCGATATCTTCATGAAACATTTCAGTACATAGCGATTTCTTCTTTTGGCTTTATAGCACTTACAGTCTTGTCTAACATTATCGAGTAAAACTATAATGCAAGCCACATACTGACTTTAAATATTCCAATAGTCACATTTAAGTAAAAAGAAACAAATGAAATTAATTTTAGTATTTCATTTATTCCATAATGTGAAAAATAACACTGGTCAACAAATTTTTACCAAAAAAGTCATGTTACTGAAATAAAATTAGTCATTTCCTATCAATTTATATGTGCTCAACACGAATATGACAGTCAAATTCTAATTTTGGCTCTAGTTTTTTTGTAATCTGCAATAAATGGATGTTTACATCACAAAATGCATGCCAATAGTAACAGGCCTACAGTTAATACCTGTAAAAAATCAAGTCATAGACTGCTTCTTAGATTTCTTCGCTTGTCTCTTGTACAGCTGTTCAGGAATGGAATAGATGGAAGATGGTTTCCATTGTGCAGAAGCACAGCCTTAAGACTCAGTTTCGAAGAGTCTAGAAATAGTCTCCATTCTTGTGAGTCATGAGTGATTTCTAAGGCATTCATGAGGCCCTCAATATTGGAACAGAATAGCAGAGTACTTTCCTTTCTGAAGAAAGGCTCCAACTGCTGGTGGCACTTTCAATATAAAGTAATTGTGCCATCTTATTCTAGAAGATTCCATTGTTGGAATCTTGATTCTAGCAATTCTGCCTTGTTCTTGGATAAGTCCAAATCACAAACCAGGTCATTTAGTTCTTCCTGTGTTAGTTTGTGTGGGATTGATGAGGCACCACAGTGAAAATCTGGATCACTGCATGCTGATGGAACAGGAGAAGAACAGGTCAGCTCACCCTTGTCCTCATCAGATGAATCAAGAGAATATTCTGCTGGAGGTTCTGAAATAAGAAGTCCCTCACCATGAGGAAGTGGTCTTAATGCAGATGGAATGTTTGGGTAGACTATTCTTGACTTCTTTTGCTTCGTTATTCTGCCGGAAAGAGGAGGAACCAAGCAGAAGTAACAGTCTTTTATGTGGTTGCTTGGCTCTCTCCACACCATGGGGACTGCAAATGGCATTGATGGTCTTTTGCCATTTAACCACTGTGAAAGCTGTGTTGTACATGTAGCACAGCATATATGCAGGGTCCAAGGCTTATCTTGGTCACCAGCCTTGCATCTGAAATCAAGATGATAAGCCTTCTTCACTTAGGAAGTGATACTTTTCTTCTGGTTGGCTAATGTCACTTCCCCACAAATAGAGCAGAGATTGTCCACGCTATTAACGCAAGTCTGGTTTATCACCAAACATCCTTCCAACTAAAAAAAAGTCTGTAATCTGAGATTCATGAGAATTTTAATTATGCTTCCAAATTATCTTATTATTATAGTTTAAAAATATTTTCAAATGGAAAGAGATTAATTAAGGTAGGTCATTTAAAAAGTTCCCAGCCGACTGTTCAGTAAGTCTCTGAAGAGTATTACTTGCAAAAAAACGTAATATCAAGACATTTTGCCCAGTGATGTTAGTGAAAAATGGGTTATAAATGGAGACAAACATTTCCACTTATTATAAATCAGTATAACTTAACAATCTAGTTTGAGTATATGGAAGACAGATGACTCATTCCTAGGGAAGAAGTTGTGATTGTCAGGCATGTGATTGTCACCCAAAATAATGTGAAAAGACTGAACAGATTGATAAAATACCTGATACTCTTTTGTAAAATGATTTAGGACGCTTCCAGTGGGTTATTTCAGGAACTCCTAAAGGATATTACTACTTTTTTTTCTTAGAACAGTATGCAAATTCTCTTCCCAGAAATCAGACAGCTAGCAGGCAGTATTAAAGGCAGCATTAGGCACTGGTCAGAGTCATATTTTTTCAAAATAGCTTAGGAAAAGTTTATCAATTAAAAAAAAACACTAAGTCATTAAGACGTAGTGTATTTTTAATTATTATGTGAACGCATTCCAAAGTGATACTGAATTTTGAACCAGGATGTTACTGAACTTACTCTACTTGATCATTTTCTTGGATTTTTACAAAAAGACACTTTCAAAAGCTGTACTCTCCCAGTGTGATCTAGTATTTGAGAGTGAGATATACCAGAGCTCACAGTTCTTAAGGTGGCTTCATCCTTGATATGTGGTCCCCTAAACACTGCAGTGTCAAGTGTGTGCACAAAGACGGGCCAGTTAGTGACCACCATCACCAGGCTGCTCACACTATGCTTGTCCTTCCATCTTTTGTAAGAATGTCAGAAGGAATGGAATCAGAACCTTGACAAAGTTCATCTGAAAGGCTACTGAACTCCGCACCACATTTCTAATATTTAAGGAGAAACAGAAAGATGAGCACAGAGAAAATAAATAAGCTTGTAACTTCCAATCACTGAAGATTTGAAAAATAACCAATAGTTTGCTTTGCTTTTTAACTGTGCCTCTTTGTGCTGGTCAGATACAGGTTTATCTTTATCTTATTTGTGGAGACAAATGATTTTAATTATTGAATTAGGTTGAGTTTCAGCAGCTGGGTTACAGCTTACGTGTTATATTGTAGTTGGAGTATTACAGCAAACTTTTATCCAGGGCTTCTACAAACGATGTTCTTGTTTTTTTAGACTCTGTAATGTAAGTGAGCTAAAGTAGTATTTGTCTTTCCCCATCTGACTTATTTCACTGAGTATAATGCCCTCAAGTTCTGGTCATGTTGTTGCAAATAGCAAGATTTATTTTTTAATGGCTGAATAATAGCGCGTTGTGTGTGTGTCCATGTGTCCATGTCTTGGCAAGTGTAAGTGACGCCACAGTGAACGTGAAGGTTGCACCTATCTTTTAAAGCTCGCATTTTTGTTTCCTTCAGATGTGTATGTCTTCTTTGAAAAAAAAAATCTTTCAGATCTTCTGCCCATTTTTAAATTGTTTGAGTTCTTTATCTATTTTGGACATTGACCTTTTAGCAAACGTAATTGGCAGATATTTTCTACCACACAGTAGGTTGCCTTTTTCATTTTGTCAAAGGTTTTGCTGTGCAGAAGATTTTTGCTTTGACGTAATCCCACTTTTACTTTTTTTTTTAACTGACCTTAGTATTAATTTACCTGGCAAATTACAGTATCTAAGTATTCTTTATTTTATCTAGAACCAAATTTGCTTGCCTTGGAATGTTACTTTTTGCAAGTTCACTGTCAAGTTGATTTTTATTAGAGTGTAATGAGCAAATGTCAAAGAGAAGCTGCTTGATTTATTTTTACAATAATGCAGAAGGAAAAAACATGGGTTTGAAAATGAATTCCCTTCTTGTTGAATTTTGGGTAAAATCTTAAAACCTTATATTAAAATTTAGAACACAGAGGAAGAAACAATCAAGTTCTGTTACCTCGTTGAATAGATTAACCATCTTTTTCCATGTCCTTTATACTTCTCAGAGAATGTTTGCTGCTCTTTGCTGGTATTTGAGCCAGGAGAAGTGGGTTGTACAAAACAGCTTCAGCATCACCATAAACTTCAGAAAAATCATTTTTTTCCACAACAAAGGCAGCTCTGTTCATGGCCTTATGTTGGCTGCCTGGAAAATGACCGCAGTTGACAACTGCCAGGTCAATGTGGATGTTCATGTTAATTTTCCAAGTTAGGAGACAACATGCCTATTGTTCAGGGGTAGAAACATGTGAGAGACTGGCAACGAGAAACTTTACAAACAAGTAATTGGAAGAAGCTTGATTCCAGAAGAAAAGGAAAATTGGGCAATAACTTCACTTATCATTATTACCTCTGATACTCAAGAGGAAGCTGGAGGAAAAGGGAAAATAGACCTGGCCTAGCTAGAAGGATAATAATGCGCAAAGGGACCTTGCCTGGATGCATGAGACCTGAGTGTGAGTGTTAAGAAGCTATGTGTGTAAGGTAGGAAGCTGCTTGCATTTATTTCTGTGTTTTCTTAAATAGAATAAGTAAAACGGTCCTTTATATGGAACATTGCAGTACACAGGATTTGCCAGTTTGAACTAAAGAGGGGCTAAATGTACTATTTTAAATAAGATTTACAGTCAAGAATGTAAAAATGACTCGAAGGACATTTTTTGTTACAAATACTTTATTTCTTATATTGAGACTCAGAATAAATAACTTTTAGCTTCAAAACAAGAACAACTGTCTTAAATATTTATATAGGCTGTGTATTATTTTTATTTTATACACTAGGCTGACTTTTGTTTTCTTTTTAATAAAAAAATGTTCTCATTTCCTATTTCTAAGACTTTCCTAACTTCCTTGTTCTACCTTAGAAGCATATGCAACTTAGGTAGCTTTTTATGTTTCTTTTCTCCCTATTCTTTCTCTTAATGTGTGAATAGGTTAGCAGAAATAGCTGTGTCAGAGAAATGTCACTCCTCAGCTCTCATTTCTACTTCTCACCTTTTGTGGGTTTTGGTTGGGGGCTCGGTATGTGGTTGTAGCAGGAAGAGTGATGGGAGACAATAGTGTCGCCACTGTTGGTTGATGCCTGTCATGTGCCAGGTATTGTAATCATAGTCCCTTACTCATCCTCCTCATAATTCTCTGAGAAAGGGCACCATCCTCTTTTTAAAGAGAAGAAAATGAAGCTTCAAGATATTATGTGACTCCACAAATCATTTCACACATGTAGTAGTAGCAATTAAGAAACAGCAGCAATGAAAAAGCATGCTGCTTCCCATTTTCTGTGTTGAAGCAAGGGAATGGAAGGTAACCTCAGACTTCTGACTGTATAACTTCCAGATCTGAGGCTCCCTGGAAAATGGGAAACTTAAAAGTATATTGCAGTAGAAGACTATAGAACAGCCTTTGTGTGGAACAATTTGGAATAAATTACAGTGTCCTGGTAATAAAGCAATTAGGAAATCTTGAGAAAGTCTAGAGCCCCATTTATTTTACATTTCCTCGAATCCCTGGAGAACAATTATTGTGACTCTTAAAACTTGCTCTTTATTAGTAATGTTTATTCCTTAGCTGTTACCTTTGAAAAACTTCAAAACAACTGATGTTTTTCTAGGGACAGAGAAGAGGGGAAGTCTGGTTGGTTTTTCAGTTAGTTGAGGAGTACAGAAATTCTGGTCCAAGGCAGTAGCAGTTGATGCCAGTGCAACAGCAGGTCAATCCTTGTCCCTGGGGATTGATACCAGATGAAGGTCTTAGGTCCATCCAGGCAAAATAGTGACAAGCAGGTTGCCAAGGGGGACTTTAAGACCGCAGTGGCCATGCGGCTCCCTCACTCCCATCACCTTTCTCTTTTCTCTAGCCCACAGTCTAAATCCAGTGGAGGGGGACTTTTTCTTCTACCTCTGAAGTCTTCATAAAATCTGAGAATGTGCAGAGTCAGAGCTGAGTCTGGAAGACCAGAGAGGCATATGAACATTTTGCCAACACTTAGAGCTCCAGAAGGGTATCAAGTGACCAGGAATCTAAGCTAGAGATAGAGAAAAGAGAAGCAATTTTAGAACAAGGGGAGAGCAAGCCTGGGAATTGTCCAAAAAAATACGATTTTAATAGCAGCAGGTAAAATGGGGGTGTTAGATCTAGGAAAGAGGTAGGGTCCCTATTGCCTGTCAGATCGGTGACAGAGTAAGTAAGAGAAGGGAGAGCTACTCCTGACATTTCAAGTTGAGACGTATACTGCATGTGTCCCTACAAAAACAATATGTGTATTTGTCATTCTGGATCCAGAATTGCATTACATCATACTGCCTTTCAGTGTGCTGTATACACGCATGGTTTAAAGACAATTTAAGCTTACCATAATCAGGTCTACCTTCCCCTAAGGTAATCTCTGCTACTATTTTTTTTCTTTTTTTAAAAGATTTATTTATTTATACATACAAGCTGGGGTACAGGCCAGAGGCGTGGGGCGGCGAGAGGGTTCACCAGAGACAGAGCGGGGAGCAGAACAGGCAGATCAGAAATACACTGCTGAGGGGAACAGCGGGCGAGGCAGGGGAGGTCTGCCGCACCATGTGGGATTCTCCCCGGCTGGGTGTTGAACTCGCATCGCGCACTGCCGACAGCTCCACAGTGCAGCGCTCAACTGCTGTGCCACCAGGGAGGCCCCTTTTTTTAATTCTTAAGAGAAGAATTTACTTTTCAACGTTGATAGTAACCCACTTTGGTTTTTATTCTTATTTTTTTTATTTCGGTGTAGAAGAGCTGGGGTGCAGGCCCAGAGGTGTGGGGTGGTGAGAGGATTCACCAGAGATGGAGTGGGGAGCAGAACAGGTGGATTTTACTGAAATACTCTGCTAAGGGGAGCAGCGGATGAGACAGAAGAGGTCTGCTGCACCAGTTCCCTGGCTGGGCATCAAACTCCGGTTGTAGGGGTGATAGCACTGATACTTAACTCTAAGGTCACCAGGGAGGCCCCTGGTCTTTATTCTTAATATCAGAGCTGAGCTGCAGCATTGTTTTGACCTCTCTTCAGAAGCCTCTCATGGCATGGTGACTGTCATAGATGGCAGCCATGTTGGAAACAAGGAATTGCTCATTACTACTAGGTGCAGTCTGTACAGATTAAGTGTACTTAATTGTCACTCAGAATTTAGCCAAGAAATTCTATGGCCATTCAATGAATGCTTTAATTAGTATGAATGTCTTTTTAATCTTAGCATTGAGATGACCTGTTTATTTTAAAAAACAACTTGGTAGCCATTGCAACAGTGACATTATAGCCTTTAAAATTGAAGAAAGATTTTGATGTGTGGGCTACTATAAATAGGACTTTTGGGAATCTGAATGAATTACTTGAGTCTGGTTACCAGATGGTTTGGAGACTGAGTTTGACCTTGTAACTGCCAGAGATAGAAAGGAGAAAGTTCCACAAGTTTCCACAAGTGCTCTGAAGGAAGATGCTTTGAGTAAAATAGAAAGTTGATTGAACGCATGTATTAGCAGGTACTGACTCAGTAAGCTTCCTATGTCTAGAAATCAATCACTGCTGATCTGTTTAGAGAAATTCATCTCTATCTTTCTGTCATCTTGGGCCAAAAAGAAGAAAGAAAGAAACTCATTATATGAAAGGTGAGAAAATGACAGGAATTTCCTATCTATTTATATACACACAGAAATACAGCAAGGATGAAGTCTTAACTGCAGAAGCAACTTGTGTTTGACTTTCTTCCCATAGTTAGAACATTTTTTATCATTTTTTAAATAAAATTTGTGAATAGCAGCAGTAATGACTTTTGTTGCTTCTTTTCTGTTGCTTCCATTTTCTTCCTCCCCCCACCATTCTTTTTATTTTTTATCCTTTTTAATTTATTATAATGTGGAATTAAATTTTTTAAAATATCTGTAAATTTTTAAAAATATCTATTTAATTTTAAAAGTTTTTCTTGGTCTTAAATTTAAAAGATTGTGAGTTGAACCTTTGAAACTTTGTTTCTCTAACTAACAACTTAAATTAAGTGGCTTTTCACTTACATTATCAGTTGTTCTCAAATTATTTTTCCCTGGTATTTTTCCTCAAAGGAAAAATTGAAAGTACTGGTATTCAGTACTTTCACTATACATTTAGGCAATCCCAAATTGTTTGGACAGTTAAGTTTCCAAGTGACTGACAATTTAGAGAAATGAGATAGTAATATTCAGTAGCATTAGGACTGGGGAATTTACTTATAAGAAAAATAAGCTATCCAGACATGAGTTGGAGAACTAATATGTTTGTACTATCTGACCAAGAGAGATGAGAGATACAGAATAAACCATTAGCCAGATAGGAGTTAGAAATGTAGCATTAACACTTATAAATTAACAAAAGAGGTGCTTGTTAGTGGGGTGATCTTTAAGAAATCTGTTTGTGAGTTATTGGTTAGGAAATCAGAACCTGCTTTTCTATAGGTGTTAAAATGGTAGTTATTAAATTCACGAAGTCCTTCCAGGGCAGAAACCTTGTAGAATTTATCTTCTGTTTCCTCCTGTTTGCCTCACATAGAATCTTCATAAATATATTTATCCAAGTATATATATTGGCTTATAAATTATTGAGGTGTTACAATGCCAGGGTCTTTGAGAAATTTTTAGGTATTGCTGCAGTTTCCTCGTGTCTTTCCTTCCTCTTTTTGGCCACTAGCCACTGCAGACCTGTATCTGAATCTATTGAAAGGCAAGGAAGAATAAACTGGGACATTTATGATCTAGAAAAACCTGACATTTACAGTGGATCAATAAGAGGAGACATGATGAATTGGAAAATCCCAAGATTCCATTTAGTGCTTTGGGTCTGAAAAAGGGTTAATAAGCCTTTGGTTAGTGAACCAGTTCACTAATGTTGAGGTGGTATGTAAAGAATATATAATAATCAGTTATGCCAAGTGGTGCATTAGGATTAAACCATGGAGGAACCCTGAGAGATCCAAGACTGATCCCTATTTCCAGCTTCCTTTAGCATTGTCATATATGTTACTTAAGAGCTTGATTGATTGATTCTAATCCACAAAAGTTTTGGCAGGAAGTCTCTTAAATAAAAAAATATTGATTTAACCATCTTCCCAGAGACTGGTGTAGACAGTTTGAAATGACTAAGGTATCTATAAAAGCAAAACAACAAAATCGAGCACCTATGCTGAGACAGTGCATCACTTTGAAGGGTGATGTTATTCCTTGGGAGAGAGGAGAGGATTTGGGATAGACACTGCAGAGATCTTTCAAGGCTATCTTGAGATATGTTTGGGCAATTTTTTATTTTAATATATTATGGTTTCCTAGATTGTCAGTCACAAAATACATGCAGATTATTAAGTTTATTTAAAAAACACCACTACCACCTGAATAAGTAAAATGTATTTCCAGAACAAATGAAGTTTGAATTACCCACCATTGGATTATCTATGGAATATATTTCCTTCTATTCAAAGATAATTTGGAATCGACTGTGGGGTACTCATGATAATTACTCTAATTACCCCTGTCATATAAAATCACTGAGTAAGAGAAGAAAGAGACACCGTGTCCCTTGTTCGTGCTGTCCTTCCCCTTCTCCATCCCTTCCTTTATTTCTCTCTTCCTTCATCTCTATCTGGGGTTGAACTTTTAAATTTACCCTGATAAGAATGGATGATTGAATATGCCTACGTGACAAAGAGTTATATTCTGGATATCGCTTCCATTTTTTTAAAGCAATCTTTCATTTGAATACAGAGTGTAGAATGTTATTCTGACAATATGACGTGTAATAGCTTTGGTTGGGGATGTGGGAGTAGTTAAGGAGTGGGTGGCAAATTATTTTCTGGCTACATCTCCAGATCAATCAGTAAGTTAATTTAGAATTTGGTAAAGGCTCATCTTCAGAGTAGATAATGATCTAAGAAGTTGGAGAAGCTTTCAGACGTATGACATTAAAATAGCAGGGTTTGATGAAATGTTAGGAAAGACTAAAGGAGTAGAGGTGATTGATAAAGGAAAAGCTGAGTCCATACTATTCATCAGGCAAATGAATGTATTGGCCTATGTATTAAGAATTATGGGCTCAATCTGGATTTAACTATCTAGGTATGCTTTGTGCCATAATTTGGGAAGGGGGCATTGGATCAGATGACTTCCAGTGTCCCTTAAACTCTTACATAATCTCTATATTGCTGTCTGTCAGCAGTATTTGATACTATTGAACCCCTCCTTGAAATTCTCTTCCTTTGGCTCCTGTGATGATGTGTTCTTGGTTTCCTTCTGTCTTTCTTTGCAGGTCCATTTTCTACTCCTGATTACTAAATGTTGAATGTACATATATACTTATATAGATAGATGTATATCTATATCTACATCTCTCTATATATCTGTGTGTCTGTCTATGTGTGTGTCTCTTCAGGATTCAGACACAGTTTTTTTTCACTTTCTATCCTACGTTACTATCTCTTAGGCTGTTGGTAATCATGCTACAGTAATTCTATATAAGTCAGTGGTTCCCAAGTTGTTTCTAATTCAGATCTCATCTTTGATCACAAGGACCTGTATATATAACTTCTGCTCAGCAACCCTATTTGGGCATTTAAGAGGCACCTCAAACTTAACATATTAAACAATAAACTCATAAAATCTTTCCCCCTCCAGCTTACTTTATCTGAGTGTATGCACCGTCACTAATTGCAAACAGTTGTGCACGCCAGGAACTTTAGGTGTCTGCAGTAGTTTCTTATCTGTTGACCCTGTATTCAATCTGTTTTCTTTGCAGTCTAGTTTTTGCAGTGGAACCACAGGGATCTTTTTTACAAGGCACATCTAATCTTGTGTCTCTGTGGTACTTTCCGTGACAGCATGCCAGAGGCCTTTAAGATTAAGACTAAATTCATTGGCATGACCCTGCCTGTCTCCCACAGCTTTATCTCCCCCACTCTGTTCCTTGCTGTCTGAACACCAACCATACTAAGCTTCCTTCAGTTCCTCAGTTGCACCATTGTTCATCTCACAGGGCCTTTGCCTTGCTCTTCCCTATGCCCAGAACATTTCCTATTCTTTTCCCATTGCACAGACACTTATTCTTCTGTTTTGAGCTCAATGGTAACATTTTTTTACAATAGTGTTCCCTGACCCCTTCCAATCTAGACCAAATTTCTTAACTAAATTTTCTTATAGCAGTTTGTTCCTTTCTTTCATAAATGCAATTCCATAGTATTTATCTCAGATCATTATTAGATACTTTATTATGATTATTTAATCAGTAACTGCCTCCCCCACTAGACTGTGTTAAAAGGGCAAGGGCAGTTTCTAATTTTTCTCGCTGTTGTATTATAAGATTATTGTAAAATTCTTTCACATGTAGGTAGTTAAGATTGTTTTTTAGAGAGAATGATTTAATAGCTGTACAAAACAACCATTTTTTTCAGCTTTCTTCAAAAGCAGGGCAGAAACTAAAAGTGGAAAAAATGGAACTAATCCTCAGCCTCTTCCTTTTTGTGAACTCTTTTCCATTTAGGGTATTAACTGCTTCAAGCCCTTCCTAGCTCTGAACTTACAGGAGCAAGCCTAAAACAAAGAAAGAAGCAAAAACCTTCCTCACCTCCATATTCTCACCTGGCTTCTGTTTTGTTTGTTTCCTTTCCATTACAGCTGGTGAAAAAGTAGAGGGAGAGCACAGAGTTTGAAAATATGTGTTAAACACCATCAATCAGGTTTCACCTCCACCGCTTCTTGATATGTGGCCCAATTCTGACTCTAAAAATGATGAAGTGAAGACAAGTAATAGTTCTTTATACACTTGCTTTGAGGATCTAATGACAATTCATGTGATGTGCTTAGCATTGTGCCTGGCACATATTTAGTGCTCAGCAGCTGTTGGCAGCAGTCATTGTCACTCTCATTGTTAGGAACTGAACTACAGTATGTCCCCTCAATAGCTCTAGGTTGAAATCCTACCTCCCAGTGTGACTGTGTTTGGACATAGGGCCTTTAAGGAGATACTTTCTGTTGGTTAAGCCACTCAACCTGTAGTATTTGTGGTGTCAGCCTAGCAAACAAACAGGGTGGTGATGGTGGTGGTGGTCGTCATCATTGTGCTCATAGTCGTCATCTTCATCCCAGCCTTTCAGTTCTCTTTTTTCATACTTTCTCCTTAACCTAATGATGTTTTATTTTTTTTCTTTCTGTTACGGAATTATCATAAGTTACTGGTTATTTTTATATAACCAAGTCCAGAAGACTATTTGTTATCTAGTTTGACTTCTTTGTGGTCCTTGATAATCAACTGTTTTCTCCCTCAGGAAAATCTCTCATCTTGAAACTCCTGCTTGGGCTCCTTCTTAATTTCCTTCTTGAACTCATCTTCATCTGTACCTAAATGCCACTGTTCATGGAGCACTAGCCTGTGCACCCAGCCCACCACTCTCATCGGCTAATATGCTAGCAGAATAATGCTCAGGTTGCCAAGCATGTCCATACCTTTGTCTTTGGAACCTGTGAATATGTTATGTTACAAAAGGAAATTGCAAATGGAGTTAAGGTTATGGATCTTAAAATACATAGATACATTGAGTGGAACCAATGTAATCATATAGGCACTTAACATTAAAAGAGGACAAAGAATGGTTAGAAAGCTCTAACCAAAAAAAATAAGGGAGATTTGTGTGTGAGAGGCACTCCCCCCCTTGCTGTTGTTAACTTTGAAGATTATGGAGGGGGGCCACAAACCAAGGAATATGGCAGTTCTACAATCTGGATAGATGGTCAGAAATGAAACGAGGATATCAGTCCTATGTCTTCAGGTACCTGAATTCTGCCAACAACCTGAATGAGAAAAGAAATGGATTCTCCTGTAGAACCTTTAGAAAGAACTTAGCCCCACTAACACCTTGATTTTAGCCTATGGAGACCTTTGATGGACTTCTGTTGTTTTAAGCCACTAAGTCTGTAATAATTTGTTACAGCAACAATAGAAACTCGTCTAACTACTGCCTCTCAAATTCAAATTGCCATATCAGATTTCTCTCTGAATCATAAATTCAACTGCCTGCTGTACATCTTCTCTGTAATATCTGTAGGTACCTCAGATTCATTATGTTGAAGTGAGACTTCTTAAGACCAACCCCTGTTCCTTGTCTTCATTGATACTGCACCTACCCAGTCAGATACCTTAGTCAGAAATTTGGGAGTCAGCTTAAACTCCTTCCTGTCTCTTACACTACTCCACTATACATCCCTACCCCAATAATTTATCACACTTTTTTGATTTTAGGTCCATTGCACTGATTTAGGTATGGCCTTACCACTTCTCACTTGAATTTCTCAGTAGCTTATGAACATATTTCTTTGTCTCTAGTTAAAACTTCCTGCTAATTCATCTTGTTCTATGAAGGAACAGGATCTGTTTGAAATTGAATCATGTTTCTCCCCTCTTTATGGTTGCAGATGCCATATCAGAGAAGTCCCTATGTCTAAGCGTTATACACAAGGCTTTTTTATAATAGTGGCCCCTGCTTTCCTCCCCAGCCTGGAACCTCTTTGTTCTTTTATCACATACTACACTGTCTGGCTATCTTAGATTTTCTTGGCTTTTATGTCATCAGTGTCATATACATACTTTAACTCTTTTAAATCTGTCTTGAATGCTGTCTTCTTTCTTCCCCTAACTCTCATTTCTTCTCTAGTCTTCAAATTGTCCCAACTGGTTTTTCCTTTCCATCTCTCCCATCCTAAGCTGAAGTAGTTGCCCACCTTTGTGGACCCATGGCACCTCATCTATATAACACTTGCTTCATGCACTAAAATTTTTATTTACATGGGATCCTTTCCTTTTAAACTGTAAGTTCTTTGAGTTCTCTGTTTTGTCTTTAATTTTTGTGTCCTAAGCACCTGTTATAGTATCTGACTTAGGGACTTAGTAACTAGTGATTTAAAGCATGGATATGAGGAATGTTAAAGCTTGAGGATTGTGAGTCCCACAAGTGGGTTTCCACATGAATTTTTAGAATCTCTTTTCCTGAACATCCTATGACCAATATTAAATCTTTATGGAATAGTTTAGTGATAGCTTTTTATCAGTTTTGTGTAAAAGCTAGTGTGAGCATTTGAATTTGGTACTTGGGATAGGCGCAAGTAGAGCTCACTGAAAACTTACTTGAGATGGGAAAGTCCTTAAGGATGAAGAGACACTTGTAAGACAGCTGCTGGACCTATTCTTCATCCGTCAACTTCTCTCGTCTACAAAAGGGACTGCCCCTTTTAGTTTTGCTTCCCTGTTTAAAAAAGCTAAGATTTCCAATTCCAGAAGGGAGTAAACATATTAAAAAGCATTAAGTTATCTTCAGTTTTCTTTTGTTTGAATGATGTTTGGTGATAGTTACTTTATGGGGTTTTCCAATGCTGGGAAAGTAGTTAATAACTAACCTCTTGATTACAACATTAATCATCCTCAAGGACAGAATTTTGCTCTATTTTTCATGTTTGATGAAATGTTTATCCTTTTAATAGTGCTTTTTATGCATCTAAAAAGGAAATGTTCAGGGTTAAAAGTAAAATTCTTCCTTTTTTCCCCGTCTAAGGAGGATATAATGTCCACAGGGATGCCCATTAATAAATCAGATCCCTTATACTTGTTTTGTGTCCTCAATCCTCAAGATCCCTTGTAGTTTTGAACATCTTAAACTTATAAATGAATGAAAATTGTTTTCCCCCATTTCATTTAAAGACTTTATCCCCCCCTTGTAAGTTTATGTTAATCATTTTTGTATTGTATGAAAGAAAAATGCAGATAAAATGTTGTTACTGCTTTAACTGCTCCTCAAGTTAAGTCATAAAAATATATTTTGCATGGGTGACAGTGATACTTAAATTACCTGTTGTAAAAAAAAAAAAGAAAATACAGAGCTTTTTTTTTAACTACTGAAGGAGAAGCATCTAGCCACAGACCTTATATGCTTCACAAAAATCAACTCAAATTGGATTATAGATATCAATGTAAAACCGAAAAACTCTAAAACTTCAAGAAGAAAACATAAGAGAGTATCTAGGTGAGTTTGGGTATAGTGATGATTTTTTAGATAAATAAACAGGTAGTTTCAGACATTGAATAGTATTCAGCACTGAAGAGAACTGCACTATCAAGCCGTGAAGAGGCATGGGGGAGACTTAAATGCCTATCACTGAGTGAAGGAAGCCCATTTGAAAAGACTGCATACTATATGATTCCAGCTCTGTCATGTTCTAGATAAGGCAAACTATGAAGACAATGAAAAGATCAATCTATTGAGATAGGAGAGGGATGAAAGTGTGGAGCACAGAGGATTTATTAGGACAGTTGAAGCTACTCTGTATGACATAATGATTTGTCCAGACACATAGAGTGTACAATACCATGAGTAATCCTAATGTAAACTATGGACTTTGTATATTTGTGATGTGTCAATGAAGCTTCATCAGTTGTAACAAATGTATCGCTCTGCTGGGGGATGTTGATAATGGGGGAAGACATGTGGGGTCAGAGGGTATATGGCAAATCTCTACCTTTCTCTCAATTGTGCTGTAAACCTAAAACTGCTCTAAAAAGCATAACGACTTTTTTTTTAAGTTCAACTTACCCAAATATTTTAGAGATTCATCTATTATCTAAAACTGGGAGGGAAAATCATATACCCGCCAAGCTGTTAATAATACTCACATTTTAGAAATGAAAGTGTCAAAATTTTTATCTTTCATTTATCCTTTCTGAGAAAATTATTTCAGAATATATTTCCACAAAACAGGGATAAACTTGAAGAAGCTGGATAACATATGAAATGGAAAAAGTGCTCAAATAGAAAAAAATTTTCTAGTTGTTTGTCTAGAAAGCAGTTGATCTAGGTTAAAACTGGGCTTCAAGAACATGCACAAATTGGATTCCAAGTGATAAAATTGGAAGAAACAGAGATATGATGGCACCAAACATTTTTTCTCCTAACCACCACCAGCAGCAGCACACAGGCACTCAGAAACTTGAGGGGAAAAATTATAATGATCCAAATATGAAACAGACCAAAATAGGTCATGATTTCAAGGTGACTATCAGACTTGTTTCATTAGAAAAAGTATTCATTTGATCTTGACGTAAAAATGCTTTGCTGTAAATGTGATGGTGATCATGACTTTGGAAAAGCACATTTGGAAGTGTAATTCTAACTTGCTTCTTGGCTTTATACTGAAGTGTATTTACATGGCTGCACAATTATATAAACAATGTTTTGGTTTTTAATTTTAGAATGACCTATAATCAAAGCATGGAAGACTTTGTAATGGTTATATAACTGAAAGCAAATGTTATTAAAATTTCTCAATATAAAGATAAAAGAAAGACTGACAGAAGTTGGAAGGTAGAAAGTAGAAAGGAGATAAAGGGAAGGGTAAAAATGGTAATATCTTTCTAATACAAAATGAGTACCAGAAAGAATGCTGAATAGCGATGCCTTAAAATATAATAAAAACACTGTTAAAATTATCAGTAGGGGAATCCAGTCAAAAACTGGGCAGAGGAGCTAAAAAGATACTTCTCCAAAGAAGAAAACCAAATGGCCAATAGGTATATGAAAAAATGTTCAACATCACTTACAATCAGGGAAATGCAAATTAAAACCACAATGAGATACCATTTCACGCCAGTGAGAATGGCGCACATTAAAAAAACCTGCAACAACAAATGTTGACGAGGATGTGGAGAAAAAGGAACTCTCCTACACTGCTGGTGAGAATGCGAATTGGTCCAACCACTATGGAAAGCTGTGTGGCGTTGCCTCAAACTGCTAAAAATGGAGCTTCCATATGACCTGGCAGTACCACTTCTGGGAATGTATCCAAAGGACACAAAAACACTAATCCAAAAGGATACATGCATCCACATGTTTATTGCAGCACTGTTTACAATAGCTAAGGTATGGAAACAACCCAGATGCCCAAAAATAGATGACTGGATCAAGAAGATGTGGTACAGATACACAATGGAATACTATTCAGCATTCAAAAAAGACAAACACATGCAATTCACAGCAACATGGATGGAACTAGAAGGGATCATGATCAGTGAAATAAGCCAGAAAGAAAGAGAAAAATAGCGAATGTTTTCACTTACAACAGGAATATAGGGGAACCAAGTAAGAATGTGACATTAAGCAGGGGAGGAGGGGAGGGTAAGGGCTCAAGAGGGGGGAAGAGGGAAGCACAAGGGACTATGGTGATGGCTTCACGGGTGAACAGGTGATGGGTAACCTATGGGGAACACACAGTAATGTAAAAGATATGAATAACAAAAGTACATAAATAAAATAATTATTTTTTAAAAATCAGTACTGGAAGGAAGAAGAAAGTTGCAATAGTGTAAGCAAAATCTTTACCTATAATAGTAACAAAGCGTGTAAGTTTGTTCTCAAGATGATATACTAGTAGTCTAGTAGTAGTATAAGCAAATACTAGTTGTATATGCAAAATAACTTAAAACAGTTAAAACTGATTATTTCTGGGGACAACTGCAGGGTCTCATTTATCATTGTGAGCCTGCTGGAAAATTGGAACTGTAAGCTATATATAAGTATGGTATAAAATTGATGTGTTCAGAAGAAAGGATAGTTGTATGCCAGTATCCTTTGGAGGAAAAGCAAATAGTTTATTTATAAGAAAAGCAATTTGGTTCTTATCAAGAATATTTTGTTTCTGGCAATATCATGATTCCCAAACTTCTTGTAAATCTTTTACCATCACTGGACAACACCATGAAACCAAGGACTGTGTCTTAAACTTTTAAATAATCCTCACATACTACTCAGTAATATTTGTGAGATGCTTTTTTTTTTTAAAGATTTATTTATTTATACATACAAGCTGGGGTACAGGCCAGAGGAGTGGGGCGACGAGAGGGCTCACCAGAGACAGAGTGGGAAGCAGAACAGGCAGATCAGAAATACACTGCTGCGGGGAGCAGCGGGTGAGGCAGGAGAGGTCCGCCACACCATGTGGGATTCTCCCTGGCTGGGCATCGAACTCGCATCGCGCACTGCTGACAGCTCCACAGTGCAGCGCTCAACCGCTGCGCCACCAGGGAGGCCCTGTGAGATGCTTTTTAATGTAAACATTATGTGTACTTAAGGTTCAGGGAACCCTATTCAGACACAGAGTGAAGTATAGAAATATCACATCCACTTGGCTTTAGTCTCCATCCAGCACCTAGAAAAATAATCACTGGATAACTTACTGCTTCCCACTTGCAAGTAATCCTATTACAGTGGCGAAGAAAATAAGGTTAATTTACAAGTATTAGAGCACTGAGATTGACCTCTGTGGTCTGGCATATAATATTTCACGCGAACTTGTGACTGTTTGTATGTGTAACTGGATACAATGGTACATAATTCTGAGTCATAGTGGTATATAGTTTCAAGTCATATCCTAGTTCACCTTAGAGTTCTGTGAGGCCAAAATTCTAAGTCCAGATGCCCAAAAACAGGACACCAACGATTTTCACTGGAAAGTCCCTATGTGCAAAACTTTTTCCCAAGGGCATAGTCACTTTAGATTTAGCTGCAAAAGCTAAATTGTTGCCCTTAGTGTCTAAGAATGCCAATACTGGTCCTGCTAATATTTGTTCTAGAAATCTTAAGTCCAGGAAGGCTACTTTCTGCCCTCACTTCTCTCCATTCCTCTCTAACTTCATAAACATTTATGAAGTACTTGCAGTATGGAAGACCTATATTAAGTATTCTAGAAGATGTGAAGATGTGTTGACATATATCATGAGGACGTAAGAGAAATTCTGAAGGAGTTTCTTTTGAAATACCATATATCCTGCACTTGAATAAATGAATGAATGAAATGCCATCCTTCCCACACTGTACACATACATATATATGCTTTGAAATCATTACCATAGAGGCTCATTGTCTTTGACAGGAATGTGTGTCTCACTGCAGTAGAAAAATAAAAATCAGCAAAAGCTTAGAGACTTAGATTCTATAGAGATTTGCCCACAAATCTAGTACTCTATATTATAATCATTTACTAACATTATAATCATTATGTATTGAATGTTTTGTGGATAATATTATGCATTATTTTGAAAATACTAAATAGGTAATGTTTTTTGTTCTCCCTATGAAGTCAGTTCTTTTTGTACCCCATTCACCTCTAAGATTAACTTAATAGTAGTGTAAGGGAACAAATAGGTAGACAATGCCAAAACAAGGATGTTCATAGGATAAAGGAGGAAGAAATAACACAGAGAGAGTACCACTCACAGGAAGGGGAAGTAGAAGAGTTGATTCCAGAACAGAAGGAGAAAAAGGGGAAAAGACTAGACTCCTCTAGACTGAAACTCTCGAAAGGGTTAATGTTGTTTAGAAACAATCTGACAAATATCAGGGACTCCTTAAGCAGGGGAGATTTTTTTTCTTGCTTCTGCTTGGACACACTGGGCCATTTTCTCTTAGAAAAGCACTTTGTCTAGCATGGACCCACCCAAGTTTTAAGTTTGAAGATAGCAACCCATTTACAGTTATATCAGGAAGAATTAAAGAATACCTAATTAAAGAATTAAATACCTAGAAAATTAACAAAGGAGGACCTGTACAAAGAAAGCTATAAGACATTGTTAAAAGAAATAGAAAACCCAAAGAAATGGAAAGATATTCCCTGGTCATGGATTGGAAGTATTAACATTGTCAAAATGGCCATCTTACTCAAAACAACATACAGATTCAGTGTAATCCCTATCAAAGTTCCAGTGGCATTCATCAAAGACATAGAACAGGCATTACTGAAATTCATACGGAACCACAAAACACCTCCAAATAGCTAAAGCAATCCTGACAAAAAAAGAGGAAGAATGATAATATCATGCTCCCAGACTTCAAACTATACTACAAAGTTAATAATCATACATTATGCTACTGGTTTTGTTTCAACAAAAAAAGATAGACCAATGGAATAGAAATGAGAGCCCAGAAATAAACTTACACCTATATGGACAGTTGATCTACAACAAAGGAGCCAAGAATACACATGCGTAAAGAAAGCCTCTTCGGTAAATAGCGTTGGGAAAATTGGATGGCCACAATCAAAAGGATGAAACTAGACTATTTTCACAGCATACACAAAAATCAACTTAAAATGGATATAAGATCTTGATGTAAGATCTGCAGCCATCAAATACATAGAAGGAAACATAGACAAAACACTCCATAACAGCGGTTTCAGAGATGTTTGCAGATTCCATCAGCAAGGAAAACAAAGAGAATATGAACAGTTGGGATTACATCAAACTAAAAAAACTACACAGTGAAAGAAACTGTCTTTAAAACATCGAAATATCCTACTAGCTGGGAGAAAATATTTGCACACCATACATCAAATAAGGAGCTGATATCAATGATCTATAAATAACTCATACAATTCTACAAAGAGAAATCGACCCAATCAAAAAATGGGCAGAAGAGCTAAATAGGCAGTTCTCCAAAGAAGACATGCAGATGACCAACAGACACATGAGAAAATGCTCATTATCACTTACCCTCAGGAAAATGTAAATCAGAACCACAGTGAGATACCACCTCATACCCATGAGATGGGCCCATATCAAAAAGACCAAAAACAACAAGTAGTTGTGTGTAGTGATCTAATTCACATCTATTCATGTGGTGTGGATATAGAGAAAAAGGAACCCTCATACACTGTTGTAGGATGTAGACTGGTCCAGACCTTCTGGAAAACATGGAAGAGTCACACAAGATTAAAAATGTAGCTACCATATATGATTGAGCCATTGCAGTCCTAAGTATCTACGTAAAGAATACAAAAACACTAATTTGAAAGGGAGATACACACCTATGTTCATTGGAGCACTATTTATAATAGCCAAACTATGGAAATTGCCTATGTGCCCATATACAGGGTGGGTGGGTCAGGAACATGTGGTATTATAACAATAGAATACTACCTAGCTGTCAAAAAAAGATAAATTGCCATTTGTGACAACATGGATGGAACTGGAGGGGATTATGTTACGTTAAATAAGTCAGAAGGAGGAAGAAAGATACCGGATAGTGTCACTTAATATGTGGAATACAAAGAAACAAAACAAAGCGTAAGATAAAGCCAAACTAATAACAAATCCTAGAAACATGACTGTAGAACTGAGGCTACCAGAGGGGAGAGGTTTGGGGAATGGTGAGAACACAGTGGGGAGGGAGCACAGTGAACTATGGTGGTGGACTACAGCTGCTTTGGTGTGGGTGTGGTATAGTAACAACACCTGAAGGAGGAGATCGTGTACCTCTAAACACAAACTGTGTTGTAGACCAACATCACCTCAATTAAAAACAAAACAATTCCAGGAAAAAAGTGAAAAAAAAAACCCCAATTATTTTTAACAGTAGCTCTGTCATTTTGCATGACCATTGTGAGTGTCAGTTGCTGCACAATCAACATTTGATGTTATCAGACTTTTTAGTCCCACCCATTCTTTGGCTCTGTAGTGGTTTTAATTGACTTGATGACTAATGATGTTGGAAATCTTTTCCTGCCTTATGTCATTTGTACATCTTGGCAGAGTATTAATTTAAATCATTTGCCCACAGTAGTCATTAAAATGAATCTTTTCCGGGCTTGAAAAGCTGTATTGTTGGTTCCGTCCAGTTTTTCCTAATTCACATCTATTCATGGAACTGAATGTATACCTCTAAACAGAATGTTTTTGGAGAAAACCACAATAGTCTTCAGTGGTTTCATTTTAAATTCAGCTGGACCCTAAATACAGTCCAGTATCATACTTCATTTATTCTACTTTCTCGATGACTAATAACCTTCTCAATTTTCCTCACTTCTCTACCACTTCAACCTTCATCTGTTGTTGTTTAATTTTTTGAGAAAGTTGAAACAAATAGAAAATACTTTTTACCATCACAACCACTACTTTACAGCATCTATCACTTTTTGCACCTTTCCTCTTATTTGTATTAGGAAAACTGTTCCTGCTCTTATCGCAGGCCCTTTATCTACTTGTATCTACCTCCTTTTGCCTACTCAAAGACATTGATTCAGTAATCCTCCCTTTCCACTCCCCTATATTATCAGTATTTCTCTCTCTCTACTGGATCATTAAGCATACTATTATTTTCTATCTTTAATAAAATATTATCATCTTTATTATTTCCAACCCCACCCCCCATCAAGCCATTGCCTCTTTTCTTTTCTCTCCATTACAAAAATTTTTTGAAAGAGTTGAGTAGATTGGCTTTTACCAATTCCTTTTCATTCTCTCATAGAGCATTCCAACCAGGCTTTCATCAGGTTGGAAAAATTGCTCTTATTTAGGCTGTCATTGTCCTCCATCTTGCTAAATTCAATGGTCAGTTCTCAGGCTTCATCTTACTTGATCTATGAGAAGCATCTGACTCTTTCTTTTGAAAGTATTTTCTTCCCCTGACTTCAAGGATACTTAGATACAGTCTCTCTAATTTTAATCATTGATAGCACCATTCTTCCAGTTATTATGCAAGCTAGACATCTTGGAATAATCCTTTACTCCTCTTTCTCTTGCATCTCACTTCCAAAAATCTGTGGGTGCATCATATTGCTTCAATTCTAAAAATATATCCTGAATTTAAGTCCAAATATTTTTATCATGTAATACATTGGTTTCACTTTTTAATGAGCTACTATATTCAAACACTACATAGCTTTTTTAGAATCCACAAGTGCTTTTCCTTCTATCTAGAATGTTATGCTTAATTTAATTCTACAAAGTAGGATTTTTAACAAGTTCAAATAAGGATGCTCTCTATCTAATAGCAAAACAACAACACGCATAGTGCTCACTGCCCTTACTATTACTATCCTGGTGTAAGCCTGATGGTCTCTGCTTGCATTACTGTAATCTATAAACTAGTCTGCCTACTTCATCCTACACACTATTCCCAGCATGGCAGCCAGGGTGATCCCCTTTAGAAATAAATCAGATCTTGTCATAGCTCTGCTTAAATCTTGTGATTTGATCCTTTTGTCTTAGAATAAAAATTGACAGTGGCCTTCAAAAGTTATATGATCTTACAACTGGATTTACTCACTTTTCTTGCCTTCTGCTGCTCTTCCTTTCATTCCTATTCCAGCCACATTGGCCTTCTTGTATGCTCTCTGACCACTTTCCCTCCACAATTTTCGTGGCTGATTTCAATCACCTTTCAGTCTTTGCCCAAACATCACATTTCTAGGGAATCCTCCATAATCATGCGTTTTAAATTGTAAATTCCCCATGCTATTGCAACCCCTTGTACTACCATTAAAAAACCATAACACATAAAAATTCTAACATACTTACATAATTCACGTATTTATTTGTCATTTGACTGCCTCTTCCTGCAAGAATATAAACTTGACAAGGACAAGATATTTATATGCCCCTGTTACCTAAAAACAGTGCCTGGAGTATTGTAAAGATTCAAATATTTTTGAATGAATGAAATTAAGAGTTTAAAACTGAAAGCAGGAATAGAGCAAAAGCATATTAGGGATAAACAAGGCCAAACTTTTCTTGAACTTTATGACGTGTTTTTGGTGGACTCAGTCTTTTGTGTGGTCTGTAGGCTCTATGGATTTTATATGGATCTGGTAGGCTTTGAGTGATCAAAGACAGGAGAGCCCCACTATTGCATTCCCTTTAGTCTTATACTTGGGACTCCAAGGTAGGTCGAGGTGACCTGAAAACATGCAAATCCTCTTTTCCCTTCTTAACTAAACTCTGTTTTTCTAAGTGATACTTTAGGGAGTCTATTAAATATATTTAATCTTAATTTATTTAGCCAGTGAGGTAGGAAGAGGTTCAAGGTTATGGAAGAGTCCGAAGAGTAGACATGGGTTTTGTAAAAGTGGGTGTGCTTCATGCTGAATGTTTCATTGCGTAATAATATATCTATGTCTGTACATAGACACACACAGGGGAAGATAGAAATATACATATCACAAGTATATAGCTTGGTGCATTTTCACAAACTGAGTACATCTTTGTAATCAATACCTCGAATAAAAAGCAGAACCTAACTAGTGTCCCAGATGCTCCCTTTGTACTCATTCTAGTTACTGCTTTCCATTCAGGATACTGCTATTTTGATGTCTAATGCTTTTTAATGCAGATATGTTTTGCCTGATATTGTATACTAGATAAATGAAATCGTGCATCACATAAATATACCTCTCCTTTTGCTCAAAATTTTGTTTGTGAGATTTGCCTGTATTTGTTATATATAGTTAGAGTTTATTCATTTTCAATGCTATACAAAATTCTGTATGAACATACTACAATTTATCCATCCTACTGTTGAGGGGCATTTGAATGGTTTCCAATTTGGGGCTATTATGGATAGCGCTGCTATCGGATAAATTCTAGTTATGTATTTGGATGTACAGATGCGTGAACATTTCATTTTTTTTTTTAAAATCTATAGTTAGTGAATCCTAAATGTTGTCCAACATTGGCGTCATTATATTTGCTGTGTGTATCTACTCAGATAGGAGCTATAGTTGTGCAAGTATTATCAAACCCTTTTCTGTATGGTATTCCCACTGGACTTTGTCTATATTTGAGATTTTTAGCATGTTTTCTGGTTAAGTATGCACATTCATCTTCTAATTGTGTTTTTCAGTGCTTTGTTTTACTTGCTTACGTATTCCTAGCACCTGGCTTAATTAGTACCATCACCATTGTCAATGATTAATGCAGCAGCCCCTTTTGTTGTGAGAGCCATCTGACTAGAGTAAAACCCATGCTGTAGCTTGACATCTCACAGTTAAACGGAAATGAATGGGATATGATTACTCTCGGAGCAGCCCAGAACTGAAGGCTCAGAACTGAACATGCTCTGTAGCTAGAGGGAATTGCCATGGCTTTACAAGCCTTGGAGATTTAATGTGTTAACAACAGTGATTCCAAGGGATAGTGTGGGGGCCAGATATAAATAGCAGAACACAAATGGGGTAATGTGCCACTGCCAAGCTACTGCTGGGGGTGTTTATAAAAAGAAAAGCATTCCCTTCTCGGTTCTCAGTGTCAACAACCTCCCATCCTGAAGACAGGCTTACCACAACTGAGAAAGTGGGGACATCACTTTGAGAGCTAGCATCATTTAAACCTCCTCCACAGGCAGAAAAAACAGGTAAACACTTTGACTTATTTACATTCAGACTCCAGAAGTGAAGAATTTTCAAGGAAACCCTGATTCAGAGCTTGCTTGGCACGAACTGGCTCATGGAGTCTCCTGTCATAAAGTCTTACATTTTCTATTTAAAATTTTTTTTTGGAAAGGAAGTTTAACATAAAATTTTCTTTTTGGCACTATATCTTAATGCCTTCAGTGAAAGAAACTGATCGTGAGTAAAGACAGAAAGCTGGGGCCAAAGAGAAGAATATCTGTTCACTCTGCTGTTCATTCCTATTTTCATACACCATACTTTGGTTATTGGTAGGAAAAAGTAGAAATTTCAGTTCAATTTCAGTAATGTCAACCTTGTTTTTGGTATGTGGAAGGAGTTAACCTTTAATTGAATCAGTTAATGGCGTTGGGACAGCTTCACTCTTGAGGGTCGCTCACCCTTTTGTTTACCCCCTTCAGTCTGGAAAACATTGCAATGAATATTGGGCACTCAGCCAATAGAGTTGTATAATGTATTAGCATTGCTGCCTACCAGTTCCTTCTTATTCTTATTCCTGCCTTCAGAAAGTTGTGCAAGACATTTGTTTTCTCATTGAGCTTCTCTTGAGTGTGAATATTTGGGGGAAGGAGACCCCTTTGGACAGCCTTCAGTTTGTACTGACCTTGTCATTTCCTGTATCCTTCTCTGATGGGCATGACCTGGTTTGCAAAGAGGATACAAGAATGAATGATGTGCATGGGCATTAACTCCTAGAGAAATCTTAGACTGGGAGTTACGGGGGCAATTTGAAATGCCCCCCCCCCTTTTTAAAGTTGGTGTTGTTTCTTGTGTATGATGAGAGGCAATTAAGAGCTTTGGGAGGAAGTATGACTACCCATGAGTTGGTTAGAAAGATGACATGTCTGGAGAATAGAAAAGGATAGATTTGATCTTGAGAAGATTTAATCTTTAAACACTCACTTGATTTCTTTGTACTTTTGCTGCCTCATCTGTAGAATGAGGGTGTTAGATCCCCAGAAACATAATGGCCCTTCCAACCACTGGAAATTTATGGTTAATTACTTCCTGACCATAATGATACCCACTCTAACTCGTCCTGATTTCCTTCCTGAAACCTCTTTTTAAAGTCTACTAAATTGGAATTTCTTGATTTTAATTTAGAAGAGAAAAATGAAGACAGGACATTTTGAAATGGTCTCCATGCTGCTGGCAGCTATGATTCTAATGGACATCTTCCAGGTAATGTTGGGAATGGGAAATATGTGGCCTTTGGATTTGGGAACTTGACATCATATTGCCTGAGTTTTTTTCTTTCTTTCTGGATTGATTGAAATGAGAGCAGATAGAATATGTAAGTCAGTTTTTTAAAGTAATGTTTATTTCCTCGTGTTAATTTCTACCTGCTAATGTAGAAAGCTGAAAAATTAAACAAAAAGAGAAAAGTAAAAATCATCCACAGTCCCTTTACTCAGTGGGAAAAACTTTAATCTGATGATGTGTATAGTCTTTCCTGCTTTTATCTCTGTGTGTGTGTCTAAATTATAAAAATGGATTCACATTGTACATATTATTTTTTTCCTTTTTAAATTAACACTGTGTCATTAAATATTCTGAAAATATGTACTTTTTTCTCCAAATAAGATGATTTGGTGGTGTTTTGGGTACATGATTTTTATTATGTAACAATGACTTTGATCTCTTTCTCATATTAAGTATTCTTTTTTCTAGTAGTACTTTTATGATTTTGTTTTTTCTGAAGTGAAACTTTAAATATTTTATAACATATTTTTATGTAAAATACGATCCAGGTTTTCCACTTGATTTCCCTTCCCCCACATTGTTAGCTATCTTATCACTACTGAATATTTCTCCTCTAATTTGAAGTGCTTTCTTTAAGCTATGCTAAATTCTTATAAAATCATACCCATTTTTACTTAATTTTCTAATCCATAGAATCAGTGCATATTCTGTTGCCTGTACTAAAATGAAATTTTTTCATTAAGATATAATTCACATAAAAATTCCCATTTTAAAGTGTGCAGTTCATTGATTTTTTGTATCTCCGCTATGTCTTGTCTAATTATATAGTATTCCCATCACCCCAAAGAGAAACCTGTACCTATTAGCAGTCAGTCCCACGTCCCTTCTCCTGCTGGCATCTTCCTTCTTTTTGGATTTTTCTGGACATTTCATCTGAGTAGAAACACACAGAATCTGACTTTATGTGTGGCTTTTTACTTAGCATAACACTGTCAAGATCCATCCACATTGTAGCATATATTGGTACTTCATTCTTTTTTATAATGGAATAAGATTCCATTGTGTGATTATACTATGTTGTATTTGTCCATTCATCAGTTGATTTACATTCGGGTTGGTGGCAGTGATGCTTTGAACTTTTGTGTACAAAGTGTACAGGTGTTTAGGGAACATGTTTTCAATTCTCTTTGATATTTACTTAGGGGTAGAATTGCTGGGTAGCTTTTATGTTTGACATTTTGAGGAATGGTCAAGCTTTTTTCCATGGTGCTTGTACCATTTTACATTCCTACCAACAAGGTATGAGGGGTCAGTTTCCCCTTGCCAACATTTGTTATTTTCCCTTTTTTCCCCTTACCATAACCATCTTAATGAGTTGTGTCACAGTGTCCTATTGTGGATTTTAATATTCTTTTTAAAGAATATTAAATTTGCATTTTTAATATTCTTTTGTAATATAATTTTGATGCACTTGTTCTGTAATTTATTTAGCTAGTTTCTTTTGTTGAACTTTAGGTCATTTCCACATTTTTGGTAGTTGAATTTCATCAGTATGAGCTTTTTTGGTTTGTTGAATCAGAGAAGGGAAATAAAATCAGCATGGTCACCTAGCCTTTACTCTCTGTCCCTTACTGTCCATTCAGTTATCCCTGAATGAGCGTTTGTGAGCTTAGTCATTACTCAAGGCACTCACTGTACAGAACACACAATCAACTGTGGCATTAGGCCAAAAAGATTTGATGTCTAAAATTGGACGTGTGGAGACGGGTTAGAGTCAGAGACAGGAACAGATTGGATCAACTCTGATAAGATATGAGAGGGAGGTGGTTTCTGGGTATGAGACTTTATAATATGTTGATGTCTTAGGATAAATCAAGCATTGGGGCCCAAGTCACATTTTGTGGTTCCGTGCTGCAGAGAGAAGTGTGTTTCTTACCTAGGGGATGGTAGTGATTCAGTCTCCTGAATCTCAAATTTTCATTTTAAGAAACTGACCTACAAACCTGGATGCAGGAATGTCAGTAAATTCCCTGGCAGAATTCTTGTGGCTGATAAAGACCATTTCTGACAGCAGTACCAGGTCCTTCATTTGTAAAACGATGTTATGAACTGTTGCCCAGCTTTTCATAAGTGTTGTTATGAGACCAAAATTAAACCTTTTAAAAGAACTACATAAATATCAGTGGCCTTCATCATTGGAAACAGAACATTTTAGCTAAGAGGACAGACTCTGGAGCCAGACTGACTGATTTCAAAATCCAAGTCCAGACAGTTACTCAGTCTCCTGTGTCCTAGTTTCCTTTTACTTAAAAGAGGAACTAATAATAGTATCTATCTCATAGGGTTGTGATGAAGGTTAAATGAATTAATATAGAAAAAGTACTTAGTAACTGGCATAAAGAAAGCACTCTGGAGAAGTTTGTTAGGTTATAGTGATGGAATGGCCATAGAGGGTGAATGAGGAGGAAATATGTAGGAACAATTCATAAATGAATATATGGTCTTATATAAGGACCAAGCTGTTGGTGGTGGTTGTAAGCATAAGAATATAAATTTGGTCTTGGACTATTACATTTGAAGGGTTTTTGAGTAATTCAGGTGGAGTCATTAAGAAGGCAGTTGGTATATAAGACTGGTTAGACTTATTTAGATGACCATTGAAACTATATGCATGTGGAATTGCCTAAGAGTAGAGGTGAGTTAGAAAATAAGTAGCCTTGAGAAACTCCAGTGTGTAATTGCCAACTGGAATATGCTGGGTCTGCAAAGGAATCTAAAAAGATATATTCCATTAATGAAAGTTGTTTGGGTGGAGGAATGGGAATGGAAAGCCAGACTGAAGGGGGTTGAGATGAGTGGACATGAAATGATGATAGCAAGAATAAATATTTGTTAAGAAATCTGACTATATGATAAAGAAGAGAGATTGTGGGAAGGAAATAACTAGCGTGGGGAATGGGATCATGTTTTATTTTGCATTTTTAAGTTGGTTCATGTTCTCAGACTTATATGTACCCACATTCACATAGAATTATTCACATGGAGCCTGCAACTTTACCAGCTCCTGGCTAAATGTCTCTGTGAATTCTCCAACTGAAGTCCCTAAGCACCTTATGCAATTCTGTACCATCCAATTACAGAATAATGGAAAGAGAGATTGACGAGGGAGGGTATTATCATTTTACTTGTCGAAACCCACAAATGGTGTCCCTAGGCGGATTTACTCATCCTACTTTTTGATCTTTAGGCCACAGTACAGACTTTTAGTTCACATGAATATTTTGTCAGTTGCTATGCTAGGTGCTTGAAATTCAAAGATAAATATAATAGAGATTCTCCCCTTTAGAAACTTGAGTATAATACCTATAGTCCTATCATAAAATAATAAAAAAATAGCCAGTTAGTTTAAGACTTGATATATGCCAGTCGTGGGCTATATATTCATTTATATCATTTAATCTTCAGTAATCCTGCAATGAAGATATTATTTCCTCACTTTATCTTCATTTTTCAGATGAAAAAATTGAAGCTCAGAAATGCCAAATAACTTCCCCATACCTAATTAATATCTAGTTAGTAGCAGAAATAGAATTTGAACCCAGATTTGTCTGGCTCTAAGGTAGTATTAATTTTACTACACCTCCCTTCTTCATTCTTAGGTGTATCATTTAGAGATTTATTAGGCCTTTTTTAGTTGTGTATCACGGAAACATAAATTCAAACTAGCTCAAGTAGATAACGATTGATTCTTATGACTGGGATAAAACATAGTCCTCAGATTAGCTAGACCCAGGACTTTAAGTAATGTTATCAGGGCCTCATCTGTCTCTCTGCCTCTCAGCTCTTCAAGCCTTTCTTTGTTGACTTTATTTTCAAACAGGGTTCTCCATGTGACTAAAAGAATAATCATTGATAAGAGCCTCAAAGCCAATGTTATCCATAAGGCCTTTGGTTTTAGAAGAAGCAGCAGACTTTTTTCGTGGGAGTGCTCTGATTTGTAGGTGTTCATCATTTCTTTTTTTAAATAACATTTTTTTTTTATTGAGTTGATGTTGGTTTACATTATTGTTTGTGTTTCAGAAACGTAGGATCTCCTCTTGCTGTTGTTCCCATGGCACACCCTCCACCAAAGCAACCGGAATCTACTACCATAGACCACTGTGCTCCCTCCCCTCTGTCCGCCCCCTTCTCCCTCCCCATCTGGTTGCCTCTGTGCTGTAGTCCCCTTTAAAGGGTTAGGTTTTTTTTAGTTTGTCTTCATCAGTTTGTTTATTCTCTATTCTACATACAAGTGACTCCATCCAGTATTTGTCTTTCTCCTTCTGACTAATGTCACTTAGCATAATCCCTTCCAGTTCCATCCACGTTGCCACAAATGGCAAGAGTTTATCTTTTTTTAATATTTATCTTTTTTTTTTTTAATGCAAACTGCTTTTCCATTGGGTTTGTATACCCAATTCACTTGATTTATTCTTCTGTTTCGGGACATTTAGTTTTTTTCTGTATCTTAGGTATTGTAAATAGTGCTGCAATAAACATGGGAGTGCAGGTTTCCCTTCGAATTAGTGTTTTGCTGTTCTTCAGGTAGATGCCTGTCATAGGACCCACAATTCTTCTCCACTTGAAGAAGTGGAATTGCTGAGTCATATGACATCCATTTATAATCTTTTGAGAAACTTCCATACTATTTTTCTGCAGGGATTGGATCTGGTTACATTCACGCCAACAGTGTAGGAGGGTTCCTGTACTCCACACTTGTTTTTGACATGGATGGGCTTTTCTCACAGCTGTGAGATGGTCTCTTGTGGCTTTGATTCACGTTTTCCTGAGGGTAAGTGATGATGAGTCTTTCTCATGTGCCTGTTGGCCATCTGTATTATGTCTTTGGAGAAATGCCTGTTTAGCCCTTCTGCCCACTTTTTGCTTGGGTTATTTGTTTTCTTTTTGTAGAATTGCATGAGTTCTTTCCAGATTTGGGTACAAGTCTCTTGTCAGATGTATGGTATGCAAATACTTTCTCCCATTCAGTAGGGTATCTCAATGTTTTAGTGACAGTTTATATCACTGTATAACTTTAGTTGGATGTAGTTCGATGTAGTTGAAAATTGCTAGTTTTCTTTGTTTTCCTTGCTGCTGGAGACAAATCTGAAGCGACATCTCTGAAGCCTATGTCATAAAGTATTTTGCTGGTATTTTCTTCTCTGTATTTTGTGGTTTCAGATCGTACACCCAAATTTTTTTTATCTCTTTTGAGTTGATATTTGTGTATGGTATGAGATAGTGATCTGGTATCACTCTTTTACATGTGTTTGTCTGGTTTCCTCAGTACCACTTATTGTAGAGACTTTCCTTACTCCGCTCTGTATTCTTGGCTTATTTTTTATAGATCAATTGTCCATATAGGTGTGGATTTATTTCTGGGGTCTCAATTCCATTCCATTGGTCAGTATGTCTGTTTTTGTTCTAGTGCCATTGTCCTAATTATTATAGATTTGTATTGTAGTTTGAAGTCTGAAAGTGTGACATTGCCATTCTTCCTCTTTTTTGTCAGCATTGCTTAGGATCTTTGGAGTATTTTGTGGTTCCACATGAATTTTAGTAATATTTGTTCTATGTCTTTGAAGAAGCATGCATCATTTCTTATTTTCTAGGCACAGAATTAGTTTACTAAACTATATGGAAAAGGGAGGGAACAACCTCAAAGTGTTATAGGGCAACCCCAATATAAATGGGGTGCCTGCCTGGGTTCTCACCCATGTGCTTCGATGGTACTTAAAAGGCTCAACTGCAGACACACAGAATAAAATTAATAAAAGGGTTTATTTACAAAAAGGGAAAGAAAAAGATGAAGAATAAATTGGTGGATGTGTCCTACCAGTTACGCTAAGCTAGAATCTTATTGCCCACTCAGGAAAAACTCTGGCAAATCCACACCACGAACCATAGCCAACCTCCAACCTCCCAAGTCTGGTTTTTAAGTTCCAAAACCCCTACTTAACTCCTCCCTCAGTCCTCAGTATCCTTTCTTTGGTGATGATGGCATTCTGGGATTCGTAGTCCTAGGTGATCAAAGCAAAAAGGGTATTTATTTACCATTATGTATTTATCTAGCATATACACTATTTCATACATAATATTTCAGATATACTCAATAGTCTAGAGAGGCTGAGGAAACCTAGCTAAGAATGTTGTTCAAAGGTAGAACTGCTACCATTTGTTTAATTTTACACTCGTTCTTTCCTCTGCATCGCAAGATTCAGATGAAAGAGTTACAGTCTTAATCAGACCCATTCTTCTTACCCACAAACATTTATTCTTTTATACAAAGAATAAATGGTCACAGCTAAGAAGAGCTAAATCAATAGTAATGGAATATACTTTCTCCATAAAAAACATATTCAAAGTTGAGCTTAAGCAAGGGAGAAATTCTTGACAGAGCACAAAGGGGTACGGGCAATAATATAAGGAAAAAATGTTATGCACTAAATATTTTATTGCTGAAATGTTAATTTCCTTTTCCTTTGTAGGTGGAGGCTGAAATGCTAGACATGGCAGATAATGCATTTGATGATGAATACCTGAAATGTACTGACAGGATGGAAATCAAATATATTCCCCAACTCCTCCAGGAGGAAAAATCAAACCAGCAGCTCTTGGTAGATGTATGGGAAGATGCAAAATCCAAATGGGAAGCCCGGAAGACTAAGCTCATTCTCCCTGTGAATTTTAAGGATAACCATGGAATAGCCCTGATGGCATATATTTCCGAAGCTCAGAAGCAAACTGAATTTTACCATCTATTCAATAAAGCCGTGAACATGGCTGGCCAATCTCGAAAAGATTATATCTATGACTTCCAGTTCAAAGCCTTTCACTTTTACCTGACAAAAGCCCTGCAGTTGCTGAGAAGACCTTGTGAAGAGAGTTACAAAAATGTGGTGTATAGCACAAGTCAGGTTTCATTTACATTTGGAGGGCCAAACCAAGCCAGGCTTGGCAATTTCACTTTAGCATATTCAACCAAGCCTCAGGCTGCTAATGACCAACACATTCTGTTAACCATCTACACATGCTTTGGAATTGCCGTTGAAAAATTTTTTGATGAAGAAGGTGAAAAAATTGTTTTAATACCTCTGAATGAGGTTTTTCGTGTGTCACAGGATGGGACTGGCAATAATCTTATTCTTCAAAGCACAAATAAGACCTGCAGCCATTATGAATGTGCATTTCTAGGTGGTAAGTGTCGTTACTGCCTGTGTTTGTCTGGTGGGGAGGAGTGGGATTCTTAGAGCCTGGGTGAGGTCAGGAAGGAAAGTATTTAAAAGGAGAAATGACATTGGTGGTCTCCAGTCTAGCTCTTTTTATACAGTTAGTTTCTTTCCCTCTAACTTTATCAAAAATGATATATTTGCTATTGTGTAGTATTATTGAAAGTTTTAAAAAATGATATAAGGCAGTGCTTGTCAACCAGGGGTTTTTGCCTCATAGGAGCATTTGGCATTGACTGGAAACGTTTTTAGTTTTCACAGCTATATCACTAGCATCTAGTGGGTTGAGACCAAAGCTACTGCTAAACAATGCATAAGAAAGCCCGTCACAACAAATAAGTACCTGGCCCACAACTACTATAAGGTTTGCAGTGAAAAGTAGGAACCCTGGTCCACTCCCACTACCGGCAATTCCACTCCTCAGTGGCATCCATTTTAACTTTTTAAGTTAGTTTCCTCAGGGGCTTCTTATTTTCTAAGTAACATGCTTCAGTATATTTTTTTCTTGATTTCTAAATTTTTACACATCATCTGTTGAATCCTCATTATAAAGAATGAGTACTTAAAGCTCATATCCCATGTATACACCATGCAGTAATTAGGAATTCTTTATTGCAGCCAACTATACCAGAAAACCTGTCTGATAACTCTCATTTAGTAAGAACCAGCGGTGGGCTATTCGGTACCGTGGCTCCAGTACGTCATCAGTAACTCAGGCTCTTTCTCCCTGTTCCACCAAGCTTAGCATGTTGGTTTGTTGATTCATGTTTGGAATGTGTGTGTTTCAGCTAGAGGCATTAATCCACCATGCTCAAGACAGAAAGAATGGGAAGGTGGGTAGCAACTAAATTTGTCTGTTTAATCAGAAAGGTAAAAGCTTTCCTAAAAATTTCTAGCAGATTTCTGATTACATGCTTTTGGTCAGAACAAAATATACATTATCCACAATGACAAGGAAAGTTTGGAAGAGGATGATTACTTTTTCCGTCCTCCATGGTAGAGGGACACGGGGGAAATGAGAATTAGAAGTGAATGGTAGGTCAGTAAACCAGAATTCTCCACTAACCTTCCTCCTCAGTATAGGTGCATTTCTCCTGCCCCATTCTCCCAAGTGTAGTAGAGACTGGTACCTTTTAAGTACCTCGTTACCTGAGAGATTGCTTTGTATAATTCCTTTTGTTCCCTTAACTTTTTATATTTTTTACACAAAAATAGAAGTCTCCTCTTAATGCTTTGAGAAGTATGAATTTTTTTCTGAGTGTATTCCCCCATCTTTATGTTCTGTAATGTGCTCTTGAGACTTCCTGAAAGTGCTGAAGTCTCTCATCACTGCCCTGAGACTTTCTTTTGCTTCTTTCCTGAGAAAAATCCCGTCTTGTATTGCCTTCTCTTTCTTGAATCACTCCTTTGTTTGGCAGGATTAAGGGTTCTCCAGAACTTCTCTGAAAAAAGGTAAATTGAAGCAAATTTTCTAAGACTATATGTCTGAAAAAAATCTATACGGAATAAGACCTGTTTTGTCTCTAGAGGGTGTTTGGATATTTTCTTTATCCCTAACATTCAGAAATTTTATGGTATTGTGCCTTGGTGTATGTGAGTAAAGGCTTAGCAATCCTTTTCTCCTTTTGTGAAAACAGCCTCCTATTGATCATTCCTTCCCGCTATTTCCTATAATCTATTAAAGGTGGATTGACCGTACCTTGCCACACTGCCTAATGGTAAACATAAACTTTGACTGATAAGTGGGGCTGAACTGAGAGGATTGTGAATGCACAATAGATCCCTGCAGTTCCTTTGGGCACTCCTGAATGTGGTGTGACACACTCAGGTGCTCTTGCTCAGTCCTGGAAGTTCATTCTTGAGCCAGTATGAGAAGTATTGTCTTCTTTATGTGAAATGAGGCTAAGTAAGGATGGTGTCTCCATCCATCTGTGTAAACTTGGTGTCCTGTACCTGAGCTGTCGTTATGGAGTAAGGAACAGCCCTGGACTCCTGTGAGGACTTGCATTGAAAGGATGTTATTTGAGGCTGTCCTGTTGTTGAGCAGTGTTTTTTGTTTCCTGCCTGCGTTCTTCTGCAAAACTGAGTCGTTTTTTGGTAGTTAGTTCAGTATGAGCTAGGGCTCAGACCTGCCTGGAGAAGCACATTATGAGCCCTTGTGTGGGAAGAGGGCAAGGAAACTAGCACACCACTGTAGCCTGCCCAGCAAAGGTTGCACAGCAGGCTAATATTTAAAGCAGCCACAAAGGAGGTTGGGCTGTTGATGGGATGTTGTGGAACCTTTGCACTTGGGTTGGATTTAACCATGTCCTCTGCTGCCATCTAAAGATAACTTTTGTTAATGCAGGGTCAAAAAAATCCTTAAAGTGATCATTTTAAAACTAGGCTGTTTGGAAGAAACACTGTGAAGGCAAATAACCAGGAGTTTTATTTTTATTTTTTACATTTTAAAAGGACAGGTTTATTAGTAGAAGGAGAAATGAAAAAAGAGAGGCACCTGCACAGACACAGGTGTGCTTTGCAAAGGGAAAAGGTTCGTGAAAAGAGATACCTGCATAGTCATAGGTGGGCAGAAGAGCTGCAATAATCAGTGATTTTAAAAGCATGAGTCCGGAGGATATAATCATAATTTTGTCCCACTGTGACTAAATATAACTGTGCCTACATGAAAAAAGACAATAATGGTAAGAGGAATGAAAAAATGATACTGTACTAAATTTATTGTGCCAACACAGTCCTGTACTATTGTCATAAACTTGACATGACTTAACAAAATAAAAATTTACTGTGGGACTTAGATAGAAAGAAAGTTTAGTTGGTTAGGAAGTGGTGAGAAAATCAGTGTCCCATTAGGTAATACACTTCCAGGTGGTCAAAGATACTAATCTTGGTAATAATCCAAAGTTATGGAAGTGAACTATGAATAAATGGTAACAAAACTGTTTCTCCTTTCACATGGAAAAATTACTGACTTAACCTTCCTCTGTCTAATTTTCCTGGAAAACCTGATAAAGGTGGAGTGTCAACTGTGTGATCAGGCTGCATTCCTTATCCTTCAAAATTACCCACTGGAAAATTGCACCGGACTCGGGAGGACTGCTGGTGAATTATAAACACCTGCTGCAAAGTCATAGGCTTGGGGGCCCTGCACTTCACAGTGCAAGTATAAGCAGGGATTACTGGAAAAAAACTTACAGGAAGAGCACACGTCATGCCCTAGCTGAATACGATAGACATAGAGCATTTGGAATTTTGCGGTGTGTCTATAGAGAGGACAAGACTGTATTTTTGTAAATATGTTCCTGATCGTGATGGTCTTGAGGGCAGAGAATATCAAAGTTCCCTGGCTGGAAGAGTGGTCTTGTTAGGAAGGAGCCCTAGGCCCCAACGGCTGGCATGGCCCCCAGCGGCTGGCATGGGCCCCAGCAGCTGGTTGCGTCTACTTTGTTGAGCCAGCAGCTGGCATGTGTCTACTTTGTTGAGTTTTACTCAGACCTGCCAAGCCAGCCTTCTTGTAAGCCCCCCAAATGGGGGGACCAATGAATCTTCAGGTCTGTCTGGATTTAGTTTTTATAAATTCCCACTTCTGGCCCTTGAGGGCTCACATTGGTTCTGACTGACATACTTCTTTAGCCATCGTGGGACCTGCAAAGTTTCTGTCTGTTGTCTTGGATTGGACCATCAATAAAATCCCGCGTAGATAGACTAGACGGGAAGTGATGTATCTATCACCATGAGAAGTTCACACTGTATATCAGTGCTTAGGATGATTTGGAAGGCTGCTTGGTCTGTCTACATTTACAAGAAAAGGGAGAGCTGTTCTTGATTTGCACCAGACTTGTTCTCTTTATTGTATTAGTCAGGATTCAACCACAGAAACAGAAGCAGTAGGAAATATGTATTAAGTCACTACTTGCAAAGGATTTGCTTACAAATCGTTGGGGGGGTGACAAGGCAAATCTGAAATCCTTGTGTCTGGCTGTTCAGGAAGGGCAGGCTGGAACTCTCGGGCATGAGCTACCGCTGTTGTCCACAACAGGTAAAAAAATTTCTTCTTTAGGGAAGACTCAGATCTTGTCTTTCAACTGGTTGACTAAAGCCCACCACATAACCGAATATAGACTATAATCATATTTGTAAAATATGTTGAAGGCAACAACTAGATTAGTGTTGGATTGACTGACTGAGGACAGTATCCTAGACAAGTTGACACATAAACTGACTCACCCCTATGTTAATTATGTCACTGCATAACAGATTACCTCACAGTTTCTCAGTGGCTTAACAACATTCATTATTTCATAGCACAATTGCTGTGGGCCTAGAATCCAGGCCTGGTATTACCGAACCTTCTGACTCGAGCTCTCTCACGGTGCCCATCTTTGTAAGACTTGATTGGGAAAGATCCCAGCCCACTCACATGGCAGAATTTAATTCTTTGTGAGTTGTTAACAAGGCCTGATTCCTCATGAGCTGATAACCAGAGGCCAAGTTCCTACCCATAGGTCTCTCCATAGAATATTTCACAGTATGGCAGCATGCTTGACCAGAGAAAGCAAGAAATAGTGCCAGCAAATTAATCTTTTGTAAATCAGTCTTTCGCAACCAAATCAGTCTTTTGTCATCACTTTTGCTGTTTTCTGTTTGCTAGAAACAAGCACAAGTTTCAGTCCACATACAAGAGGAGATTCTAACGGGGTGAATACAGGGAGACACGATCACTAGGAGCCTTGTCAGAAGCTGCCTACCTAAACCACTCATTATAGTCTGTCATCCCTTCAGAGGTGATGGTCCTTTTTCCATAATGATGGGTTCCTTGTGAACTCTGGGGGAAGAAGAGTAGCCATAGAACCGCAGCAAGCAAAGTCAGCATCCAGTTTCACATTCTGGTATTTTTGGCTAATCAGTATGATATCTTGTCTATTTCTGAAGTCATAGAAAGTTTATATACATTTACTAAAGTAAAAGCAGAACAAGCACACTGAAGAGAGGATTAATTGAATACAAAGGTGTATTTTCTCCTAATGTTTACAGACTAATCATAGATAGAATCATAAAGTGTTAATTTTGGATGGGCCTTTGGAGGCCATTTGAAACAGTCTTCTAGTAAGAAAACAAAGATAAGGTAAGTGAATTCTGGAACGATCAGATGTTTTATCAAAGATCATTCTGCTATTTGGGGTGGCAGTACTGTGATTACAATAATGTACTTGTGTGGCAGTTTACCTCCCTCTTGATTATGCATCTGGGACTAGGAGCTGGTAGCTTAGACTATCAATAGCCATAGACCAGTTTGAAGTCTTTACCAGGACAGATGATCTTAAGTAAAAAAGCTTTCTCTCTCTTTCAGGACTAAAAACTTCAGATTGTGTTGAGAACATGGGTAAGATATATTTTAAATTATTATCTCTGTAATGTGTGTTTTATCAGTGTTGTTTCTCACAGGTGTGGATCAGAGCCACCCCACCATACTCTCAGTTACTGTTTTCTTGATGAAGTTGTGCTTCTATAGTCTTTTCCGGTGGAGTGCCCGGGAGCCTCTGCGACTTGTTCCCTGCCCCCTCTCTTGCCTGTGACTACTCAAACACTGGATTGGCTTGGGCACATGAAGATCATGCTTCTCTTATCCTAGCCTGTCTGCATGAGTTCCTGGACTCCTGAGTGCTCTGTGACTCCTCTGCGCAGAGTCGGATGCATATTCCCTGCATTTACATCATAGGAAAAATGGCACTGGAGAGACCAAGGACTAGCGTGATTGTTGTGCCACTGGGGAGACAGGGACAGAAATGCAGAGCAGCCTGTCTCAGCTTCCTCAGGAGAAAATAGGAGGATGTAGCAAAAAGCCATCTTTGATACAGGGAGATAGGGAAGGTCTGTGGAGGTAAGGAGAACAGCACCAATATCAGATAGGCCATGTAAATTTGAATCAAAATTGGCAGAAAAACCCTTGCGCTGATGTGTGCTGTGCGTGGATCCTCTTGAATATTTCCTTATTTAAAAGTTTGAAAATAAGAGTCTGTTTTTAGCTCTTCCTGGCTAGTTTTTCTATGAATTCTAAAGTGAATTACGCATCCATTTGTTTTTGAGATTGAAATTTCATACTTTTCATTTTGCATCTTAAATGTAAACCAACTCAAATTTTTATATTAATACGCATTTTGTAATAGGCTGATCCTGATGTTCACAGCTGAGCTCAGTAATATGAAAACATGTTTGTATTTCAGAATATTTTCAACCCATCTACGTGTACAACCCTGGTAAGTGTGCTCAAATTTTTAAAAGTAATCCTTACATAGATGTGTAGTAGGTCTTTCCAACCTAACAAATTCAGTCTTAAGGGAAGAAAAAGAATACTTGCACAGATAAGAAGGAATAGCTTGCCAAATGTGAAGGGGAAAACAAATCTACTGGGGGAGAATTTGCACTGTACAAAAGGAAGGGTTGGCTGGAGATCTGAACAACATGGAAACATTCTGGGGAATGAGGTTGTTGAGACCTGAAGAGCTAGTTGCGCTGGACCAGGTCCGGGGCCTCTTATGTTTGGGCCTTAAGAGTGGCCGGTGTGACAGTGAGCGTCCAGGCAGAGCAGCAAAGTTAGCCATTTGCAGCCCTCAGATATGCTGGTTTGATATCACTTGACTGATTATCTGGGTGATCAGAGGGTTTTTTTCCTCCTTAGTTTACACTTATGGTAATAATAGGTGTAATATGGCTTCTTGGCATTGCAGTTCCTCATGCTTTGGCCCATGTAGGAATAAGTTTTTCTTCACTGAAAAGCATCTGTACTTTCCGACAGTACTCAGGACTTGCTGAGCAACACTTCTGAGCCCACTGCAGCCACAAGTTTTACTGCTCACTTCACAGGGACCTCAGCTAACTCTCCAGCACATTTTCCTAGCTCATTTTGAGATCCCCAGAGGCAGACAGTGATTTTTTTCTTTAGTAGAGGGCCCAGAAGATGGTTCCACCCAATTAGTCAAGGTTCATTTAGACTGGCTGACACTTAAATTTAGTAGCATTAGGTTATGGGATGTGCCAAGTGGTTCTCTATGGCCAGATTACCTGAATATAGTTTTACTTGAGCCATTGTAACTCCCAATTATTTTGTTCTGTCATCAAAACTGATGTTTCTTTTTGTAATACAGGTGAGAAAAACCAAAAGCTTGAAGATTCCGGTAAGACCTTGTCATAAACTTTGGGCGCTTACATTTGTAAAACACTCTCCTTAGGAGAGTGTAGAGGTGGGCCTGGCATAGGAGGAACTGTGGAAAGAAGGCAGAACCTGCTTTAATTTACTAGTTTGTTATTTCAGCGATACTTTCAAGTTTCAGATAGAATTCTTTATAAAGACGAAATGGTAGCAGTCTCTGTATCTCATGTAACAATCTTCATGTCATCTCAGCAGGGCAGATACAAACTGAAGTAAGGAACTAGGTCTAGAGAATCTTATTTTTTTTGTTTCATGCTGTTACATGAATCGAGAAGATGTGCATATGCCACAAACTCTTGTCACCTAAGGTGCTGGGTAGGGAAATAAAAAATGGCATTTCCCCCCTAAATTAGTGATTTTGTGTATTTATTTCTGCTTCCAGCAATCTGGCAGATGTTATTTGCTATACTCACTTATTTATTTAGTACATTCCAAAATGTACTAAAAAATGTTATTCAAATATCCACAAGGGCACTAGTATAAGAAGGTAAATTATTGGTGAGATTATAAATTAGAACAACTTTTCTGGAGGGCGATTTGATAGTATTACTAGCCTTAAAATGTCTTATCTTTGACCCAGTGTATAACATTTTTTGATATCTGTCCTAAAGCAAATAGAGATAAACAAAGATTAAGGTACAGAGTGGTTACAAAGCACTTCGGAGCAAAAATTTATAAATAACCTTAGTGTCCAAAAATCAAGTATTGTTATATAAAATTGTATCCATATTTTAAAAAGCTAAACAACTTAAAAATCGTATTTTTAACTTCAGTCACTTTATATACTTAAAAAAAAACATTGTGACAAGACCTTAACGATCTCTGAAAATCATGTTTATAAAATATTTAAAGATACTGTATTCTGAGTGCTTAGAATACAGTAACAAATGAAAATATAACAACATATAGAACATAGTACTAGCCTAATTAAAGTGTACGTGTGCATACACATATGGAGCAGAGATTGATATAAGAATGTCTGAGAATGAGTAATTTTTAATAATTTCCTGGCTTTTTGGAAATTATCTCTAATTCTGTATGTAATCTAAAAAATTTATTTTTAAAAAATATATAATGAATAATGTAGGTCAGAGTCTTTGGGTTGAATTTAAAAAATAAAAAAGATCCAAAAAAGTTGTTTTACCTACTTTAGGAGCACTACGGTGTCATGTAGATCAGTCAGGTATCAGTGGGTTAAGTCTTGTCTCCTTTACCCTGCCTCTGTCCTATCTCAAAGCTTTTAGAGTTTTCCATTACTTTTTTTTTTAGATTTTTTTTTT
>PVIJ01000414.1:150726-250077 GCA_004024925.1 Scalopus aquaticus
CACTGATTGTCTCTCTCCCACCCGGCCTCCCTATAGTCCTGTTATAAGTGAAACCATTCGATATTTTTCTCTTTCTTTCTGGCTTATTTCACTGAGTATGATCCCCTCTAATTCCATCCATGTCGCTGCAAATTGCATGTGTTTATCTTCTTTCCATGCTGAATAGTATTCCATTGTGTATATGTACCACATCTTCCGGATCCAATCATCTGTTTTTGGATATCTGGGTTGCTTCCATACCTTTGCTATTGTGAACAGTGCCGCAATGAACATACGGGTGCATGTATCCTTTTGGATTAGTGTTTTTGTATCCTTTGGGTAAATTCCCTAAAGTGGGATTGCTGGGTCGTATGGAAGCTCCATGTTTAGCAGTCTGAGGAATCGCCATACAGCCTTCCAAAGTGGTTGGACCAGAGTTTTCCATTACAAATAGCTAAACATAATGGGGCCTCCCTGGTGGTGCAAAGGCCAAGCACTGCACTGTGGAGCTGTCGGCAGCGAAGTGAGTTTGACACCTTGCCAGGGAAATTCCCACATTCCCACATGGCATTGCAGACCTCTTCTGCTTCACCGCTGCTCCCCTCAGCAGTGTATTTCCATCCATCTGCCTGTTCTGCTCCCCACTTTGTCTCTGGTGAACCCTGTTGCTGCTCCACCCCTCTGGCCTGTACCCCAGCTTGTATGTATAAATAAATAAATCTTTTTTTAAAATAGCTAAACATGAGATTAAAAAAAATTTCAAGCTAATTGCGATTTTTACTAAATAGTTCCTATTCTCGTCTTTAGGAATGAAAAAACAAGAGTCCACTAACTTCCCGGGTAAGTGATCTTTTTACTTTTTACTGGCTACAAGGTGAGGAAGGGACCTGAAGACGTCTTCAACAAGGACATTGCTGGACATAGAGTTTGAGGAAATGTTTAGCCAAAATAGAGGGACTCTACTTACTTTGTGCAAATAACGTTCCACGTAGTATACTAAGTATTTTCATGCTGTATCTCCTTTAATCACTACTTACTAGAAATCTGCAAGGTAAGTATTTTACTTACGTAATTGAAATTCAGAGGGATTAAGAAACCTACCCAGTCACAATTTCTTAGCAAACTACAGTGAGAGTGGAGCTAAACCAAGCTTTCTTAAACTCCATACTGTTCCATGTAAAATATGATGTGCTAGGACAGCTTCAGGAAGCTAGAAAGCAGCCACATCACTGAAGTTCTTGAGTTCAGGCTTGGGGTGTGGGGCTTTGTCCAGTCAAAGACTGAAGAGCCAATGAATGTTTTTTTTTTTTTTTTTTTTAAGATTTATTTTAAAGATTTTTAAAAAAGATTTATTTATTTATGCATGCAAGAACTGGGGTGCAGGCCAGAGGTGTGGGGTGGTGAGAGGATTCACCAGAGACAGAGCGGGGAGCAGAACAGGCAGACTGACTGAAATACACCGCTGAGGGGAGCAGCGGGTGAGGCAGGAGTGGTCCACTGTGCCATATGGGAGTCTCCCTGGCCAGGAATTGAATTCCTCTGCTGCAGTGGCTGCGGATAGCTTCATAGTGCTGGGACTTAACCTGTTGTGCCACCAGGGAGATCCATGAATGGTGGGTTTTTGGGTTTGGTTTTTTTTTGTCTGTTTTCTTTTCATCTTCTTTAGGTTAGAGATGAGGTGTAGGAAAAAGGGAACTTATTAACAACGCAAGGTAATGAACACTCACTGATACTCATTTCTGGTTTTAGGTATGAAGAGCCATGAATCTACCGAAATACCTGGTAAGACAGCTTTCTATTTACTCACTGTGGCTTTCAAGAGAATATTTTCACGAGACAGTTATTCATGATTATTTAAATAATCCCTCATAGCTGCCTGCCAGTCATCCTACTAATATTAATATTTAGCTGGGGAAGGGGGAGCAGACCAAGTGCCTTTCTTTCCTAGCATTCGTGTGTTCCTAGCTCACTGTGCTTGGAGCAGGACAGTTAGCTCTGTGGGGGATGTGGTTGAATGTGAGTTTTCGAAGAGCAGATGGATGCATCTTCCAGGTTCTGTAGCTAAAGTTACTCAGTAAAAACCAAGTTTATGCAGAAACTGTTAGCTTTAGCTAACATCTCAGTATCTGGGATCTCCAGGTAACAATTCTCCTGGCGTAGAGACAGACTCAGTGCAGCACCATGGTAGGAGGCGCTTAAAGCTTGGCGTGGATTTACACAAAAGATTCATGTAGGTAGAACTTAAAAGCCATATGCTGTAGTTCAGTGGTGCCTTTGGTGATTCTATCTCTTACGCTCATGAGATGACTTGGAATTGTACTCACCGCAGCAAAGCAAGTCATTGAAAACTTCTCCTCACTTAGGAATAAAAATTCCAGAACCCTTTTTCACTACCTGGTGGGCAATGGTAGTAGGCATGCCAGAAAGGGAGCTACCAATTCATATATCGGCTAACAGATTGGATAGTAGGTTTTGCTGGTACTGTTTTTTTTTTTTGAACTGATGAAGTTTTTTTTTATATATTTATTTCATTAATTCATGCATATAAGAGCTAGGGTGTAGGCCAGAGGTGCATGGGGTGAGTGGATTCACCAGAGACAGAGTGGGGAGCAGAACAGGCTTATCAACTGAAGTACACAGCAGGCAAGACAGGAGGGGTCTGCTGTGCCCTGTGAGAAGCTCCGTGGCTGCAGTGGCTGATGATAGCTTCATAGAGCTGAGACTTAACCCCTTGCGCCACTAGGGATGCCTCTTTGCCGGTACTGTTTTATATTGCATGATATTGTACATACTTGCCAGGATTATAATAAATAAAAGTGATGATGTACATAAAGCATTTGAACAATAGAGGATATATAGTAAGCACTCGATATAAGGTATGTATTAAAGTTGTATTGAGAATGAGTTCATCATGTAGAAAAATAACTTTTTTGTAAATAAACTTCAAACCTTTCTTTTAATACATACATGATGAAAATACAGAGCACAAATGAGTAAAAATTGAACCCTTCCCCCAACTCCACGCATACCTCTTAACCTAAGAGCCCACCCTTCGGACACATTCCCAGATACAAATAAGTTTGCTTAGTCATTTAATCAGATATTTTCTCTTCTGAATAAATGGGTGTGTAGTGCAATTAAACTCAAACCTGTTTATATTTTAAATGACAGAAGTCAAGGAAATATCAACAATCCTAGTATGATGTATTTCCTGAGTTGGTGTATTTCTGCAATATAGAAAAAGCGATTAATTTATTTTTTCTCAACAAAGGGAAGTTTCAAGAGATTATAACAGGCTATAATGTCATAACCAAATGCTTGTAATATGTATATGTGGTGGCGGGGGGCAACTGGAATTTCTTAGGCAATCATTTTTCACTGTAGAACAATGGTTCTCAACCCTGTTGATCCTAGTCTCCCTTGTTATAACAAATATTTTGTGTCATACTATTCTGAAATAAAATTCACTGGTAAGACATACTTGCACCCATAAAATTATGGCCTAACTATAATTTATAACAAATGATTCACACTCCAATATGTAAATGCCTAGATTATACTAGGTGTAAGATTGTATTCTTATGCAAATGACATAGAAGCCATTCTATGCAAATATAAAAATATTATATGTAAAATAGTGTTTTTTAATAAAACATGTATAAGTGAAAATAGTGGGTAGATAGAAACTGTTATTAAAGCTATCCAGAAACATTTTGTATGTAAAACTGATAAAGTTCTGAGTTTGATCCTTACAAATAAGCATTTAACTGTATGTCCAGCAGTGCATTTGCAATTGTGTTGCAAAGTAGGCCAATAATTTTCATTGTGCAAGATTATCCCTAATGTTGCATTATTATGATGCCTTACTGTTATGACAATCAAAAAATACTGACAAACTTCCAAATTGCCTCTTCGGGGGCAATATTTCTCCCAGGAGAACCACTGCTGTACAAACTATTGCAGAATGTATCTTCCTTGTTCATTTCCCTATCTGTACACATAACTGCTATTTTATAATTATGCAAGTATATTGATAATGCTTATGTAACATTTACTGGCTATTTCCCTTAGCTTTACTTATGAAATCTGAATGGTGATCCCATTTGAAAATTTCTAGTCAGACCCTTTATATAGTCTATTTAAACAAAAATAGAGCCAGCAGTCAGTTTTCTGAGTTAAGAGCAGTGTGAAACATAATCCTGAGGTGGGTGAACACCACTGTTTTTCTCTGTTGGTTCAGATTAAAGAGAAGCAGTTTTCTCCAGGGCAGTGTTTTATGTATGTATGGAGGGGGAATTATTCTTTATCAGCTTGCAGAACATAAATGCAACTGTAATTAATTTGTAACTACATTCATTTATTGGAAGCTATTAGAATATGCATATGACTTACACTTACTTGAAATAAATAAACACAAAATATACAGGAAGTGAATAGAAAATTGATAAACTGGAGAACCTGAATAAAAAACTGTCATGTCTACATTAGATATTTAGAAAGCTTGTGAAATCCTAGATAAAACTTAAATCAGTGCGCGTGCGCACACACACACGCACACGCACACACACACGGGAATAGACTGAAATCATTGAGTCACTTTATTCAAAAGTTTTTCCTGGCTAGAGGTACTTCAGGTATGTCTCTAACTTGAATTTTTCTCTGTATATTCAGCATATATGGTATAGTGGACGATACTTTATATTGAAAATGACGTGTCAGTGACTTTGTGTTCTCATTAACAGCTCCAGGCCCAGGCCCAGGCCCAGATCCAGTTCCAGGTCCCAAAACCCATCCTTCTGCATCTTCTGGCAAAGTGCTCCTTCCATCTTTTGGGATAGTCATCATTTTAATCAGTGCTTCTGCTATAAGTCACTACATAGCCCTGTAGTCTGATACAGTATTACTTGAATTCCACTACAGGGATCCCACATAACATCACCAAAAAGAAATATGTCTTTTTCACTTGTTGGCCAAAGTCAGTTGACAAAATGAAAATTTTGTATTTGTTTCTCATTTTGCAAATTCAGAAAGTTGGTCCAGATGTCATAAAAATTCACTTTTCACTTATTCTTGTATTAGGATTACAAAAACCCTATCTGTATACTTCTGATTGAATTCAATAAAAGACTTTTAAGGTTATTAGATATAATTTCACTAGAATTGCCATACATTAAGATATCCAATGTTCGTGCTTAGCATGAATTTCATTCCTGAATTAAGATTGTAAAGGTATCCTAACTTATCTTTGAAGAATCAAACTTTGAGTTCAAATAGTATCACCCTTTTCAATTCATTTTTGTGTCCACTTTTCTCCAAGGTAATGTGGTAGTTGAATAGTGACCAATTTAGGCTTTGGTAAATGATGCTTGCTTATGCTTTGTTAGTGTTTCAAAAAGGATTTAACGTCAATTTCAAAAATGAACTGCCTAAAATCTGAACTAGGTGTTAGGGATTTAATATGCTTTATCTCTACCATTTACCCCTCTGTGTTCAGAATCTTAAGTAGACTGTCCCTAAGAACCTTTGGCCAGTTGAAGACTAAACACAACTTCTGATAAACTGTGCTGAGAACACAACTTAGTCCTAAGGTCAAAATGGGTCTTTTTTTCAACCTCCCCAGCCAAATCGAGAATTTGGTTGTCACTTGCTTTGGACACACCCGGATATGGACAAAGTCTAGTTACCTAATCAGGTACATGAACTAGAACAGGTCTGCCCTGCACATCAGCCACTAGTGTGACAGAAACCTTGGCGGTTTCTGGACCTGTCTTTAAAAGGCAAGCCCGAGCCCTACTAGGGGTATTTATTTCTGGGATTAAGAACCTAACAGTATTACAACATGTGAAATAAAAGGCTAGAGAAGTTAGCATAGTATGCCCAGTCAGTAATCTGTCCACTAGAGAATGTGGTCCCAATTCTCATCAGTTGTATCAACCACTATTCCTCCTGTAAGGAGGGTGGAGGTGGGGTACAAAGGAATAGAAGCTTCTTCTTCCACACTTGGCTATGTGGAGAAGGATGGAAATGTGTTTCTTGGCCAAAATGAAAACACAGACAAGGAGAGAGAGAAATTCTAGGAAAGTATGATGAAGGAAGGTAGTATTTAGAGTAGCATAGCAAATCTGTATGCCATAAACTTGATAGAAATGGTTGCAAGCTTCTAGTGGCTAGCCAGAAAATAAAAAAATTAGTTTTAAAGTTTTAGTCTCGTACACAACTGTTTCCTAGTCTGCAACTACCATTTCCTTCAGTGGCATCTTAAGAGGAAAGCCTCTGGCTATGCAGTACATCCCAGTCCTCACTCTCTCCATAGTATAAGCAGCGACAAGATTCACAGGGCCCCTCTCATAAGCAAACCATCACATAGAAGCACAAGGTTAAAGCATTCCAAGAAGAGCCAAGATGATGCAGTCCAGATGTGTACAGTATGTACTTAGAAAACCTGTTAAATTTGGGCATTCTTCATCCTAGATGACATCTAAATTAAATTTTATTTGCATGTGCTGGTTCAAGTATATCAGTATTGGTATATTTTCCTTAGGCAGTAAAAAATCAGACTCAAAACAAGAAAAATCTAAAATTCTTGAGTTGTGATTATGATTTAGTACTTGTGTGGACACGAATGATTAATTCTCCCAAAGTCAAATGAACAAAGCACCAGACAGAATTATATAAAATTATAATCAAGAATTTATTTGTTTTCATCTTTAGAAATAAAGAGGCTTAAAAAACAAAAAGTTGTAAAAATGATAAAATGTAATTTTGTTACATCCTAGTTGCTTAGCTGTTCTGTAAATTCCAAATAAGTAAAATAATATAAAAATATATTTTCCAATCTTTATAGAACGAAAAGAAAACCACATTCATCATTAAATACTCTTGGATTTTCTTTACTCCTCCCATAAGTGAATTCACAAATATAAAAGCTGATGTACATTTATATTCTGAAGTACAACTCTCCAATAGCCAAGTAATTATACAGTTTATTTTGCTATGTGCAAAGTAGATAATTCATACTTACTTGCTATGGAAAGCAGAGTACAGGCTCAATAGAGAATAAACATTAAACACTGATTACTTTTAACAATGCTGTTGTAAAACTGTATGACAGTACATATTTTCTGGTAATTATGTACTTCTCTATATAAAGTACATCTTCATACTTTCAAAGGCTATCTTCGAAGAGCTGTAATATGACTGTGTTATTTCAGATTTGAAAAACAAAAATTTCTCAGAAACCTTCACAAAAACCAAACCAGGAGAAGATTGCTTTTTTTCCTCCATGTGGTCTGCTTCATTCTTAAAGAAGGACTGATGTAGCAAGAAGATACATTTCACAAACCCTTGGCACAAGGTGTACACTGTCAACTAAAGACACCACCTCTGATGTGAATGGTCTCGTTCAATCCATGTTCTACCAACTTTATATCTTCTAGATCATCTTTTATGATGCTAATCAAGTGGCTAAGGCCTTCCTGTTGCTGTTTCAAATGCTAAAAGGAATAAAAAAACAATAATAATATGAAAGCTTCTCTCATGGGATAAAAGACTTTCCCCCACTGTTTTACTAGCAATACAGCAGTTAGTAACTACTCTAAATATGGTAGAATACATATTTAAACACTTACACTATATGTTTTTAGCGCACATTTTCATATGACTTTCAGTAAAATATACTCTCTAGAAGCAATACAATTAAATATAATGACCACTATCTTAAACAGAAATTCTGGATGCCTATATCAACCTGATGATAAAGTATGAGAATAAAAGATTACAAAAAGATACTCAAATATAGATGACTGGCAAAAATCATTATTCTGGAAAGTAAGACTTATGTTTTAAGTACAAAGATGTATAGTGATGACAGTGGTAGTAACTACTATTGCTGACAGAATCCTTCCCAGTTGTTATAAGGCAATTTTAAGAACTCCATGGGTAGTAACTAACAACTCATTAATTCCTTTAGCAACCTTTGGAGAGCCATTATCATCTTTACAGATAAAAAGAAATCAAGACACAGGTAAGTAATCTGGCTCCAGGTGATTAGCTTTGATTCAATCCTAAAAGATGGTTTTTCATTTTTTTGGTTGGTACTTATATTATTCCCAGTCTTATGGCATACATTTTACATAATTCATTTTTTTAATATGCTAGAATCTCTGTTATTTTTATTTCAAGTATTTAACATGAAATATAATCAAGTATATGTATAGTTTCCATGAACCTGGTTTTTAGATGTATAAAATGGTAACATCCAATCTAAGAACATAGTAAAACTGAATATATTGACTGGGTTTTGATAACCATCTAGAATCCTCATAGCCATGCCAGTTCTACCTGATATATTCTACAAAGTTTTCCATCTTAACATATTTTCTGTAGACACAGTCAGTGGCTGGACATTAAACCATTCCATTTCATTAAGCCAGTCTGTTTGTACAATGAATAAACTTCCCAATTTTTCCATACAAGGTCAGCTTTAGAGAAGTGGCTGGAGGTACTGGTTACCCCAGCCTCTACCCAGGTCTCCTGAGGGCTAATTTCCATGGGGTATACAGATTAAGAAATATGATAGAGTGCAGCTATTTCTCAGAATTTAACATGCATACAAGTCACTTTATGATCTTGAGAAAATGGGAGTAAGTAGGTCTTCTAAAGTGAGAACTGAGGTTGGCATTTCTAATGACATTCCAGGTACAATTGCTACTGCCGGTATATCGAGTAGCAGGGCCTAGGGAATTTTACTGCATCCACTACCACTGAATTCATCTTTTTAGAGGGGAGATTATTTTTTATTATAGTAATATGTAAATAATAGAATTCTCTATTTTAAGCATTTGGAAATGTACAGTTCAGCAGTATTAATTACATTCATATTGTTGCTCCACAATCACTATCACTTATCTCTAGAATGTTTTTATTTTTCTATTCTGAAATTCTGTTCCCATTAAACACTAACTCCCCATTATCCCACCCCTTAGTCCCTGGCAACCACCATCCTACTCTGTCTCTGAATTGGATTACTACAGCTACCTCATAAAAGTGAAATCATAACAATTTATCCTTTTAGACTGGCTTATTAATGTCTCCACTCATATTGGGATATATATCAGAAGTTCATTTCAAGGCTGAATAATAATCATGTGTAAATACCATATACTATTTTTCTGTTCATCCATCTATGAACACCTGCATTGTTTGCATTTTGGTTTTTTTTTTTGTGTTTTTTTTTTTTTTTTAGGTTTATTTATTTATACATACAAGCTGGGGTACAGACCAGAGGTGTGGGGCGGCGAGAGGGTTCACCAGAGAAGGAGCGAGGAGCAGAACAGGCAGAGCAGCAATACACTGCTGTGGGGAGCAGCGGGCGAGGCAGGAGAAGTCTGCCGCACCACTCGGGGTTCTCCCCGGCCCGGGCGTCGAACTCGCATTGCCGCTGCCGACAGCTCCACAGCGCAGCGCTCAACCGCTACGCCACCAGGGAGGCCCCCATTTTGGTTATTGTGGGTAATGCTATGAACTTGGGAAACTCAAATATCTGTTTGGGTCCCAGCTTTCAATTCTTTCAGTTATCTACCCAGTAGTGGAATTGCTGGATCATGTAGTAATTTTTTGTTTAATTTTTAAAGAACTGCCATACTGTTTGCCACAGCAGCTGTACCATTTTATATTGTTACCAGTAATGCACAAAGCTTCTATTCTTACCAACATTTATTTTTTTTGGATTTGAGCCATCATATAGTAATGAATTCACCTTTTTATAAGCGCAATCTAGTGCAATATTTACCTGTTTGATTTCTCGTAAGAGATCTGAATCTATGTAATATCTTTCTTCAGATTTGACTGCTCCAAAGTGATTCTGCATCCTGATTTGGGACATTAATTCATTCAGTCGGCCCTAAAATAAGACTGAGTCAAATTACAACTGCAAACAAGAGTAACCCTTCTAAAAGAATGTTTTCTTTTAAATATGATAGGTACCATATGCACAGTGTGCAATTCTCCCCTTGTAAATTATTTGAAACAGTAACAAGCCCAAACAACACGATTGAGTCTACTTTAGAAAAGTTTTGAGTAAAGAGAATACTTATACAAAAATTCCTCTTTTGAAGACCGTGGCATTTATCTGCAGATCCACAAATTCAGCTTTATGGTCCGATAAATGCTTACCTTAAACTGAGTAGGTGCATTCAGTTCACACTGAATTGTATCTAGCTGAACTCGTAATTGCTCTTCATCAGCTTGGATGGCATACCCACTCTTCCTTTGAATTTCCTGTTTGATTAGGACCTACATAAAGCAGACACATCAACACCAAAAGTCATCTCTTTTCAGTTTCGCCAAGTATCACCATCAGTTGTTGAAAAGAAACCATCTCAGTAATACACTAACAATAAAGTAGTGATCTTAACAGTTCCAGATACCAATTATGTTTCTGTCCATTTCTATAGGCAAGTGACATTAGTAGACTGATACACACTTAACCCTGTTTTAAAATTACAGTGTTTTACAGCTTTTTAAAAAAGTACAAAGAAAAAGCCACAGAATACAAAGTTTAGGCATTTATTAAGTCTTTATAAATCAAATGTTGCATAAAATTTTTACTCAACGTTTTTAAAAGAATTTGTGCTTAACACTTTGTGGTCCGCTCACGTATTAATACATGTACATCTAGTCTCCAGTTTTTCATGCCACGGTGGATTATTTGGAACTATTAGGAGCTATTTCTTTGATCAAACTCAAGTCTAGAAGCTTTACACATTGCTTTGGTGAAAGTGTAAGGTGTTTTATGAGAGAGATTACAGTTTTTTTAATATCCAGTAGTTCAGGAGTTGTGTTTTATTGAATGCTTACACCATTCATGCGGTGGCACAATCTTCCAAATTGTTGCCTTAAATTACATGCTACTGTTTTCTTAGGCTGTTGTATATATCTGGTAATGCCTTCTTTCTCCCCAATAATTTTTCTTTTTCTTCTATCAGACACAAGCGATAAATCCTCTTTTCCTTGTTCAGAACTCATGTTATGGTTAGCTATTTTAATGGTCTTTTCAAAGAAGAAGCTTAACAATTTATTTTTTCTGTTTCACTCACTTCACATTATCTTTATTTCTTTCCTGTTCGTTTCTTTTGGATTACTATGATAGTCTTTTTCCAACTCCTTAAGATAAATACTAATAAGTCCTATATTTTTTGCATATGCATTCTTAAAATGAAGATTTTTTTTCTTTACACTATAAATTTTGCCTCCAAGTACAGCTTTTGCAGCATTCTACTGTGTAATGTTTCTATTTTCATGACAGTTTATAATTTCCATTTTTATTGCTATTCATTCTTTTATGCCCTCTAATTTAGAAGTTCTGTAAAATTGTTTTCATTCACTATTGGTTATATGCTCTACCCGCACTAAAAATCAAGAGAGTATTTTCTATTATATTTATGAAAAAAATACTAAAGAGCTGATTCATGCTTTTCTTGCATCAACATGATTTATTTCTTCACTGCCTTCTCCTTCACCCTCTCAATAAGATGTGGATTTATTTTATTTCTGCTCTTCTCACCTAGTCCTCTGACACCTCAAACATCTAGGTTTTAGTAAAAGAGTTTGGTGCTTTTAGTTTCAGATTATGATGATGTAATTATTTCCTTTTAGTTTTTTTCTATTATTCCATGTTTAGCACTTCTACCACATATATAGTCTTAATAAATTTTCGAAAAAAAATCCAAATTACTACCTGTAAGGTTCTATGGGAAAGATCCATGAGTTTCCTCTTGTACTGTGCAATTTTGGCCATAGTTGTAGTTTGATTCTTCTGTAATTCACTAATATCTTCAGAAATGATCTGTTCAAAAAAATTTTTTCAAATATAAATCAAGTTTAGATGCCATGATTCTCCAGGTTCATCTAGATGCTAAGTCTAATTCTAAGATGAGTCTGAGACTCATTAAAATACAAACTTCCCCTTTAAATCTGCATTTATATTTCTTCTCTTGTTGTACATCTAAAAATGAAAAGGTACCATTCAAAGATTCTTTTAAGTTCCAGGATATTTAGTTGATGAGACTAAGTACACAGAAAAATAAAGCATTTTCAGAAATAATAAAGGAATTTGAAATAATATGGAATGCAGCCAATAATCCTGTCATGAATGGAAAGAGATGTATAAAGTGACACAGAAGGGGCCATAGTAGACAATTAACCCGAATCTAACTACTTCTGAAAAATGTGGTTTAGGCCAATCAACTGCTGCAGAGTGGAGTGATCAGAGTAGAGAGAAAAGGAGGGGTGTTAATCACACAACTGAATATACTTTTATGCCTCCGGATCTTTGATTTGCTCTTTGCCTGACCTGAAATCCCACTGTCTGCCTTATGAAGTTTTAATCTTACAAACTGAGTTAAAAATCTCCTTTCATTAATGTTTCCCAATCATAATCAATCCCATAATTGTCACTATCCATAAACCATTCTATGGCCATGGCTTATATTGTGATATAAAAAGAGGATAAGAAGATAGTATAAAACAAAGCAGTTATATAAAACTGTTATTGTTAATTTGCAGTAAACACTATCTTGTTTCCCTGTAAGACAAAATAGTTCAGGTGGTAAAAAGAAATATCTACAACCCCTTTGATTATTCTACTCCCAGGGTCAAAGAAAGAAACTAAATGCTTACATCTAATCTAGTCTGATGCTGCTTAGTCATCTGATCTTGAACCTTAAGTCTTCGAAGAAGTTCTTTGAAACCCACCATTGGCACAGGAATTAACCTGAAGAAATGCAAGTAGTCAATTTTCAGACTTAAATCTATCATTATAAAATATAAGAAGTCAAAGTTTTCATAATAACATTCATATAAATTCACATTAAATTTCCAAGGTTCTGAGACAGCTCTGACAATGAAATCACAATATTACACCATAGAAATTTTATGTAACAAATACTTGAAAATATTTTACAAATGAGGAAATACAGTTGAGTCAGAAATTCCATTTTAAATGTTCTTAAGTGCAAATATAATTAGGGGGTTGGTACTCAAGAGTTCAATGTTTTCACCACAATATGTTGTCTTACAGTCTTATCATGCAATAAAAATAAAAATAAACTCCCCCTACATGTAAGAATTAAGATAGCTAATATTTACTTCTCTAGCAACATTAATTATTTTATGAAAATAAGATGAAGATACACTTACTTTTCAGAATCAGGGTTATCCACCTTGGCTTGTTCCCAGATAATAGGATCAACACCTATCATAAAGAAGAAATATTTCTAAAAGAAACTATCATTTTTATAATATTTGTATGGGAAAGGCCTTCCTAATGCCAAGTTGTTATGAAAAATGACTGTCAAATATAACCATTATAAAAAATTCCATAGGCTAAGGCTTCAAAAGTATAGACTGAAAGGAAATACCTATATCTACAGAATAGATTAACTCCCAGAATATAGAAAGAGCTCCTATAATTCAAAAAGGAAGACCCAAAAAAAAAAACCCTAACACAAAATGGGCAAAGGACATGAATAGGTAATTCACAAAAAATTAAACATGGCTAATGTACAAAAAAAAAAATGCTTTTAGTAATCAAGGAAATGCAAACAAATATAATTATTAATTTCTTGCCACCACAGTGGGAAACTCCACTATTGGCAAACATAGAACAAAAGGAGAAGATACTAGAATAAAAATATGAGAAAAGCAACACATTCTGATTATGAATGTAAATGGTAAAATTTTCTTTGGAGAGCAATCTGGCACTATTTAACAATATACAAAGTATATACAATCAACTCAAAAATTTCAATATCCGATTCTAAACAAAATACCTATGTGCCTGAAAATATTTAGTGGAATGTCAGCTGCAAAGTTTAATAGTGAAAAGGTCTGTTTCCACTAAGAGGTAAAGTGAAGTAAGGTACATTAATAATGTTCTATAGTTTCTGAAACACTGAAATTTACTTTCATGTACTAATATGGAAAGTTAAACACTGTTAAGTGAAAAGGTAAGCTACAGTAAAAGTACAGTGCAGAATCCTTTAAGAACTTAAAATGTACATGTTTATGTTAAAAATCACATATAATTATTAATAGTCATTTCAGTGGAAGGGAGGTAAAAATGATGTTATTCAGTCTATCTAGTTATGCTACTTAGAATATCTTATCATGAGAACAGTTTTACTTGACAATCAGTTAAAACAAGACAAACCAGAGAAAAATAAAAAAAACTGGGTAGATAGACTATAGGCTATTTTTCTTCAGTTCATCATTTCTCAAAGTCTAAAAAACGTTATCTGTATAATAAAAAAAATTAAATGGATGACAAAATATTCAAACTATGACTCAAGTAAGCAGTCATGTGATAGTGGAAACTGGTTTAATTAATAACTAACCAACTGCTCCCCAAAGCAGGTAATCAAATATTTCTAAATCTTTAATTTTAAACATACCAGCAGGAGGATTCTGTAAAAGCTGTTTGATCTGTGCTGGAGAAAGTTCTGTTCTAGTCATAGAAAGGGTGACCCCAAGTTGCTGCAATTGTGGTTTTATACCAGCTTGTTCAAAATGGGCATATAGTGTCGTAGCTGGAACTCTTCTTGAAGTACCATTTGGAGAACGTTCAACAACATAAATGACTACTTCTGTCCTGTGAGAAAAATAACCACATTATAAAATAAGGAGCTTGTAACTCATAGCCACACGTATCAATGCAGCATGTGATTTTCAAAGGGTAGCTGAATTCAGATGTTAGGTGAATGAAAATATTTTTTCTTAAAATTTGGAGATTAGGAACACTTAATATTATGTTCAGTTATAAATCGCCTTGAATGATAATAGTTAAAATGTGATAGGCAGATAATATTTTTAAGATTTGCTTAGCTGCAAAGTCTTATGTAAATGTTATTCTTTATCCAGAACTGAGAAGTACTTTGGGAGATCTGTTGAAGCTTTATGGGATGATTTATTATAATTAAGAACAAGAAGCAAAATTGATTTCAGTCTACCTCATTAATAGTTCTTCTAACTCAAAATATCCTAAAGGAAATATCTTGACACTAAGTCTGAAAATGACACATAGGACAAAGGAAGTTAATCGATGAATTCACTCATGAATGTACATGAACAGTAATCAGTCAAAAATTTTCAGTTGTGTCCTTGTGGCTCTTGATTTGTACACAGCTGTGATTAATATTTCTTTTTGTGAATGAAAATTATAAGATATTTTAATAAGCATCCAATAAGTTAAGAAACCTAAGGTTAAGAAAAAGCTTTTAAACAAATGTTTCTATACATACTGAATTACTGGCTGAGAAATAACATTCTGCTCTGAGATTTAATTTGTGCTGTAGCAACAAAAACTGCTGCTCTCTTTTTGGACCAAGGCACACATAAAGAGTATATTTAGTGTATACTTACTGATCATCTGGCAATGTTTTAATACCCTCTACATTTACTGTAAGGGTTTGGTGTCCTCCCAAAAGTTTATGTAATGATTCTACCAATTGCTGTTGCTGGCTTCGAATATCTGTTTCCTTTTTATTGAAAACTAAGACCACCAGCCCATCTTCATCTTTATTATTGGGCATACAACTATAACCTACTGCCTGTGGAATGACAAAATAAACAATATAAAAAATATGTACATATCTTAATTCAGGCATTTACTATTAATAGCTTAATATCTGCTAAAACAGGAAAAATAGCTTAATGTTTGAAATGAAGGGAATGATTTTTCCACCACACTGTGCCCTAGAAGGACACATAATTAAAGAGAAACTATTTTACCCAAGCATAACATAAATTTATGGAGTAAAATTAAAATTTCCTCTTCAACAGAATAACTAAATGGCTTCCTCCATTGAAAAACTTTGCTATCCATTATTGTTAGGTGTTTTCTGAACATTGTTGGAAAATTCTGCATGTCATCATAAAAATGAATGCAAGAGTCATGGACCAAAATTTATTTTACTGTATGTCTGACTTGTGGAGTAAATTTAGATATATAGACAAATGATTTACAAATAAATACTTTTAAAGGTACATTGTGTATCTATAGATAATATAAGGAATGAAAACATTTTATGGTCTCACTACCATAAAACTATGAAACAGGTCAGTTTTTTACATATTATTAAATATGACAAACTATACCTTTCTAAAGAATTACTCTTTTAAATAGTCTTTTCTGTCACCACTTATACACAACTTTTTAAAAACAATTTAAATTCACTCTAAATGAGTGTCATCACTGACTTTACCATATGCATATTAGACATCAACTTAAAAATCTGTTAAATTTAAACTATGTCTATTGTGGTATTCCTCATAATCACTGAACAAAAGTATGGCAATTTCAGCTATATAAACTGAAAAGATATACTTCATTTTTCTTAGAGTGATGAAATAAACATATGTTCCTAAAAAGATAGCCTGGTCACTTTTTGCTGTCTGATCATGTTCCAAGGACCTGATCCTTAACCTTGTAGCTCCAAACACAGGCTTATGTACACATTGATTAGAGTGGCACAGATCAACAACTCCAGTTTATACTGGAATATAAACTGGATTACTACATTAATTTGCTATGAAAAATACACTGCCATGTTAACCTATATTAAATTCAAATTTCAAATGAAAAGGATGGTAGGTACAGAGACAAAGAAAATGGACTACAATATTTTAATGGCTCTGACATCCAGTGACAGTAGGATTATACATTCAAGCTTATACATCCTATATGCTGGGGAGAGTGTACTGGCCAATGTTCGATGATGACCACTAAATTCTAGTTTTGGATCTCACCTTTAGAGTTGCCAAGCATACCATTCTCCTCCTATCAACATTTTTTCCCTAGGTTTAAATTACATAGTAATCACTTCCTTCAGTGATATTCTGGTCACTGTTAAACACACATAGGTAAGAAATTATTTCTACAATTTTTTTATTTCTAAAATAAGGTACTATATTCAAGAACAGCTAATGGCATTGTTTTAATCTAAATATTTTAATCCAAAATAACATTTTTATCTTACACTTTTTTTCTCCCTTCCCCTCCCCTTTTCTTACACTCTTCAAGTGAAGATCAAAGATAGTATCAATACCTTAAATCGGCAAAAGGGATTTTCTTGTGTGAATTCCACTGGTGGAATGTTATTGTTGAAATATCCTTTTCCTGTCCCCCAAAAGGCCTGCAGTTGATTCCATTTTGCCAAAATAGCATCTCTCTCATCTCCCAACAGCGTTGGAGCAGAGAGAGCACTTGCAGTATTTATCAGTTGGTTGGACTGAGTAGGAGCTTGTGTAGGTTGACTGAAGAGGCCACCTAATGCTAAAAATGTACCCCAAAATTAGTTATTTCAAAAAAAAAAGAATCAATTCAAATTCTAGGTGTGGTAGGCAGATTAATGGCCCTCTTTCCTCTAAAATAGCCATATCCAAATTCCCAGAACCTGTAAATATGTTGTTTTACACAACAAAAAGGACTTTGCAGATGTGATTCAGGTGAGATTATCCTAGGTTATCAGAGTGGGTTCAACATAATCATAAGGGGCCTTAGTAGGGGAAAATATCAGATTCAAAGAGATTTGAAGATGCTATGCTGGCTTTGAAAATGGAAGAAGGGGAAGCCAGAAAATGCAAAGAAACTCTAGAAGCTGAAAAAGGCGAGGAAATGTATTCTCCTCTAGAGCCCATACACAGCTTACCAACACCTTGATTTTAACCCAGTAAAACCCATTTCTTCTGACCTCCAGAATTCTAAGATAATAAATTTTTGTTACGGTAGAAACAGGAAAACGAATACTCTGACAAATTTTACAATGTCAAATTTCTTTTTCTAATCATCTTAAAATAACTAGTTCTATTACCAGAATACAAATTGTATCTACATAAATTGGTGTGGTATCGATACCTAGATGAAAAAAATAAATGATGAAAAAAGAATGCATATGGGCATGGAAAAGTAAAGTTTGTGAAGTTGCAAAATTGTTTTTAAAACAACCTGATTACCATCGTATTTGTATAATAAAAATTTAGGGAATACAAAATGAAAAAAAAATCACATGAATGTCAACTGATACACATTAATTGATCATAACCAGCTTAAAATACTTTTCCTTCTTTCATTACAAAGAAATATATAGTGAAAATAACAACAAATGGATTCTAGACTATTTATTGGTTGTGTAAATCACTTCTCTGTGCTATAAAGATTCTAAGAGAAAGAAAAGCAAAATTGTCAGATCAATATTTACAAAAGTACCCCGGCTACATGAAAGTAAACCTTCAAACAACAGTTGAGTCACTAACATGCATTAATTCACAAAACAGAAAATTCTTTAAATTACTGATTATGTATATACATTTATATTTTAAAGTCTCAGTTTGGTGCTCTAGAATGCCTTTAACTCCTTTTGACACTTTTCTCACTTTTTAACAAAGTGGGAAACAAGTCTGGGGCTCAGGGTTTAAAGCAAGGTGTCTAGCGACAATTTATTACATATTTTCTTTGTACTTAATTATCTTTTTCTTACTACAAATACTGGTTTTCCATTTATAACTCAGTACAAATTTTCCTGATCAATTTCCACATCACCAGAAATATGGGGACTAAAAAGTGTCACTACAAGGAAACAAACAAATGTAGAATATATGACATTTCATAAGGCAACTGGCTCAGTTTCTGCAACAATTCATAATGGGAAAAAGAGTAGGGACTTCTCTAAAATAAAAGGAAATTTAAAAGATTTAACAAGAAATGTGTGGACCTTGTTTGGATCATGATTTGAACAAATGAAAAGAACTTTATTGTGTTAAATTTTTTACAATTAAAGAACAGAAAATATTCACTGGGTTTGAGTGAATATTTACTCAACTATCTGAGTAAAGAAAACAGAAACTCAGGGTAACACAGGCCAAGAGGTAAGAGGAAGCAGGAGATCCTCCCACTCTAAGTATTTCAAGGGGGAAGGGAAGAAGAGAGTAGTGGTGGAAATGAGATTAAAGTTGGTTTTGTTGTTAATGTTTTAAGGAAAAAGAAAGGGTCCTTAGGGAGAGAAGATGAAGTGCGTGCGCACGTGTGTGTGTGTGTGAGAGAGAGATGAGTAGGAATACACAGCACAAGGGTTCCAAGAAAGCAGCTGAAAGAGATCTAGAGCAAAGGTGAAGAGAGGAAAGGATGAGTATAGAGAGAGAAAAAAATAGACGTGGTGGTGGAAAAATTAAGGAATTACATTTTCTCTTTGAAGTATAAGTTAAGGCCATCTGCTAAAAATGAGAACAGAAATTTGGAGAGAATAGGTTTAAAATAACCATTAGAGAAAATGGAAGAGTAAGTTGAAAACAGAAACTCTGCAGAAATATCAAGCAATGCTGAGGCCCAAAGCAAGGTTAGTGATTAAAATTCTAGAGGTACTAGTCAATTGTCTATATCTTGTGATTTTCTCAGGTAGTATCTGGATAGTTGAGCTAATACAGGCTGAGGCTGGGTGTGTATGTGTGTGTTTCTGAGAGAGATGACTCAAGGACAAAGAAGTCTAGCATATTGGAAAGAGTGAAATGAAAGGACATGGTATCTAATTTAATTGGTGAAAATGGTGAAGACAGGAAGCTGCTGCTGAGGACCAGAAAGTATCATTGGTCTAAATATCCTGATGAGATCTAAGAACAGCTATATCTGAAATATAAAACTCAAATTCATCACAATAGCAGGTCTCAAATTTATTATGCTGTGCCAAGCAGTCATACATTTATCAATGTATCCCCTCTGCCCACAATATTCTTTTCTGACTTTATCCAATTGGCTACTTCTTTCAAGATTCAGTTCTTTCTCCATATTCCATAGCATCTTACATGGATCTGTTTTAGTGATTTCACATTCTACATGTAATATAATATATTAAAAGGTAGTATACATATGTTTTGTTTTATATATGTATATATTTATTGGATTTTATTATTCTATCTAACTGGATGTTTGTTATTCTGTCCCCTTGAAGGCTATGAACAGGGATCGTGCTTTTCAATCTTAGAAAGCTGTCACCTGACACACACTCAAAAATGGCTGCTACATATTTGAATGAGCCCCTCTTATTCTGAAAATGAACAATAAGATTCACATTTCTATTTTTTCTAATACAAGTAAATGCAACTAAAATAACTTATAGTGGGAGAATTTATTTCAAGGAACGAAGAAAAAAATCACTTTCTTCTCTATTTGGGGTTCCATCAAATTTTGTATTTTTTTTCTTTCTTTCTTTCTTTTTTTTTTTTAACATACAAGCTGGGGTACAGGCCAGAGGCGTGGGGCAGTGAGAGGGCTCACCAGAGACAGAGTAGGGACCAGAACAGGCAGATCAGAAGTACACTGCTGAGGGGAGCAGCGGGCGAGGCAGGAGAGGTCCGCCGCACCATGTGGGTTTCTCCCCGGCTGGGCGTCGAACTCGCGTTGCTGCTGCCGACAGCTCCACAGCGCAGCGCTCAACCGCTGCGCCACCAGGGAGGCCCAAATTTTGTATTTTTATAGGACGGTAATAAAAAAGATCAATGGGACAGTAGAAAGAACAATTCTGAAACTACTATCATCTTCAATCTATTCGTTAGACAGTTCTTAAGATTCATGTTTAACAAATTACTAATCCTCAGTAACCGAGCAGGATGAACTTCAGTCTAAGAAAAATGAAATACAATTGACTTTAAGAAATGATGTGAAAATGATAAAAGCATTATACAGAAAGTCAAAGAACTTAAATTTATGTCCTGTAGTATTTCAAGATATATGGATGGATAAGCTACAATCTCTCAGTTTCCTTTCTTTACCTATAAAATGGGTATCACTATTATTTCATGGGTTTCGTAAGATAATTAAAATAACCTATAGAAGATAACCCTGGGAAATACTACCATGACAGTTAGTAAAGAAGCTATGAAAGACTAATTCTAAACAAACAAACAAACAAACACTTCAACAAAAATACACCCAGCTCTACAATTGTGGCAAAAGGACTTGGAAATAATCATAGGAGACTTACACTGGCCAAACTTTGCAACATTGCAACTTAAGCATCAATAAGGATAAAGCAATGGATAAAGTATCAAATAGCTTTAAATACTTGAGAGTTCCTGATATTAAACAGTCACCTTTGGAGAATGATAGCAAACCAGCTCTTTATTTTGAAAACTACTAATAATAAAGGGAAATAATCAAATAGTAAATGACGTTTCTATCTAACAAATAAGTGGAAAAGGAATTGTAAGGTTGGAATGACAGCAGTTTGGAACCCTAATAAAGTAACAGATCTAATAAGTAATGATCATCAAAGGCTACTGTTAACATCACAACAATCAGAAATTATATGCCTCTTGATTAAAAAATATAATTAGACTAGTCTTATAAGCAAAAATCTATCAACATAAATAAGCCCCTAGATCCAACCCAATTTTGAAATATGTTAAACTATTTAAAACTACACCATAGAATGTAATCAGTAAAGTCCTTGCTGAAAAACTCCATAGCAAAAATGAGCTGATTTTGTCAACAAATTGACAAACAAGAGCGCTGAAGTGGAAACCTGCAGATTTAAGACATGCAAAAAGTTACTTAATACCTGAAGTTTCAAAACTATAAAGAAAAGTAAGAACGTAATCACTGTAAGAGACAGATTAAAGTTCCTCTCACAAAACAGGGGCTGGGAGTAAAATGTGGCAGGGCTCCTGAGGTGGCTGGCCAGGGTCCCTCTACCCAAGCAGGCAGTATAAGGGTGTTGACCTTATACATAATTCATTGAACTACTTTTGTCCCATTTTCTATATTTGTGTTATTTTTAGCAATGAAAATTGAAATGGAATGATACTGAACTGGAGAGAAGACTGGCATGATTAGGGCCTTAAACTGCCCTAATCATGCCAGTCCTCTCCAGTTGTAATATATATACACATGAGAAACAGGTTTTGAAATCTTTCAGAATCGTTTGTAATTCTTAAAAAATAATAATCCACTAAAAGTATTTTGAACAGTGCACTCAATGTTAGTTATCTTATTACAGTTTCATATTTTAAGTAGGGTGAAAACCTCTGTATACTTACTAGTTTGCTGTTGCTGCTGCTGTGTATTAAATCCTCCAAATCCCAGTCCAGTTCCCAAACCAGTACCTAAGCCAGTACTAGTTCCTGTTGTTGTGCCAAAACCGGTACCAAATCCAAAACCTTTGTTCTGAGTACCACTGAAGAGTCCTTTGAAAGAAAAATTTGAATTGCATAAGTTAGGGAAAAAAAACAAAACTTATTTCTAGCTTATTTATGTCTATAAATGACAAGATGTCCTCTTACCAGTAGTGCCTGAGTTGGTAGGAGCAGAAAAGCTGAATGCAGAACCTGCTGTTGTAGATGCTGTCCCAAATCCTCCAAACCCACCTAATTAAAAAAGGACAGGACAATTTTTTGTATACACAGAGGTAATTTCTTTTTCATATTATTTTATAACTAATTGCTAAATATAAAGACAAAATCTATTGATCTAATTTTCCTTTCTCTGTTTTCAATATAAAAAAACTATACTACTAATCAAGAAGTCAGTGTGCTGCAAGAAATAAGCAACTAAATATTTAAAGTAGAAATACAGTGAAATACACCCTTTAATCAAAGGGTTAACTGATTAACAGTTACCTAGCTGTGAAGATATATAAAGCCTACTGCCAAACAAACTCAAACGACTGTACCTTTAAAATAAGGGCTGCGAATTCAAATGCCTACAAGACTTAACAATGAAAACATTAATGGGCCAATTAGACTGGTGAAATGTTCAATGTGAACATTTTTTTTTAGTAAAAAAATGACAGCAGTTCCTAAATTCCAGCACCGTATTGCTGTAAAAGAATGGTAGTTTTGTAGTGTTATATATTCCCCTTTTTCCCAAGAGAAATAGGGAATCTATTTTCTACTTGAAATGTATGGATTTTTAAACACTAATTCAACAGGTTTTATTTTTTGACAAATGTTTTAAAAATAGTATGTCAAGCAGATCATATGGCAGACTATGTTTCCATACACAATGCTGGCTTTAGTCAAGTTACTTATATCTATTTTAGTATACATTTCTACTTAGTGTCCATCAAGACAAAGCAACTTTTCAAAGGAAACTTACCAAAAATTTGAACTCTATTACAAGAATGTTTTCATCAAGGAAAAGGTAAGCGAAAAATGGAAGAAAGGGAAGGTGGGCACTGCGGTCACAGGCCTCTGCACCAGTTTGGAAAATCTGGCAAATATACCAATTTCATTTTTAGGTAAGTTTAGAGATGAAATTAATGGAATGAGATGCTAGTCTGTCTAAAATTGTTCTTGTGGTTTTTTTTTTCCCCTATTGTCAGTTTTTACCCAATTACCAATGTGATGCTGTAGACTTAGGAAAAATGTTTTGGACCATCAGTACTCTGAGTTAAGCCACAGATCTTCTGGAGTTCTAACCTTTAATCTCATATATTTCTGAGATTCTGCAATATTGTAATATAAAAGACATAAGAAGAAAAAACGTTCATCATATGATTCTGAATTGGAAAATTATACAAGAATATACTACATTTTGTATGCAGGCACAACCAAATACTCCATGTATGTGTAGGTTCTATTACAGTACTTCAAACTGTAAGTAAACATTTAGATAAAAATCACCTGAAGTATGGAACATTAAATCTTTTCTATTAGTCTTCACTCCCACAGAATTATGATATATTCTAAACTGGTTACATGACATAACCATCAGTATCTTAGGCTCCATAATACCACATACATATATTAGTAATAGTGAATCTATATGGATACAACATAAAGTATTTCTATCAGTTGTTTGCTGAAGGCTAAGTTAGTTTATATATACATATGAGCAGCTAAAACACAATTATATAGAACTCAAAACTTACACATAAAGTGATAACTCCAAATGAACATGAAATCAAGCATATAGCAAATATGTTTATTTACTGTTGTTGAATTATGAGCTGAGTGGTTTTATTTAGGAAACACAAATTGCAAAATAATGATTCTGTTTTACCCATTGCCAATTTTAAGCAAACAAAAGTAAACATACCAAGTGACAAGTGATATCTGGTCACTTTAAATATATCTTAATGATAAAGATTATTTTATCTTTGGAATTTTCAAATTTTCTTCAAAATGTTTTCAACTCAGATGCCAAGGTGATATAGTCATAATGCAGTAACTCACTGCATAAAATACCAAACTTCCCAAATAAGTTTTAGAGAATAAATAATCTTCACCAGATGCATATAATTGGCATGGGCATAACATAAGAGAATATGGACAATGAATTCATATACGAGCAGCTGAGGAGCAAGCTTTGTCTACAGGGGCACTGAATATAAAGTACACATACACCTATTTTAAATAAATAAGTAAATACACATAGGTTATAGCTTGTGCTTTGCAAAATTTCCAGTGATCTTCAAAAATACAGATAAATACCAAAATCTTCCTAATTGTCTCTGAATGTAAAGATGGCTTATCTACCTTTTAGAATTTATTATCTCACAGTAAATTAAATCACTCTCTGATCACTTGTCAAAAATCCAGTAAGTTAGGGACTCTTTTATAATTGTTATCTTACAGAAATCTTAATCTGTTGCGTTTTTCAAAAAATACATTACTATAACTAAGGATAAAAAACAGTATAGTTTACTGCTGTTCGTATAAGACTTGTTTCTCTGGAGAAACACAAGGACAGTCAAATGAAATTCAATGAAAAATGCAGGAAAAATGAAAACTGCAGGAGTCCAAGAATCTCAAGAAAATGGGCCTGACTGATGAGATTATACTTTGGAAGATACATTCTACTCAAACTAATAAGCCATTCAAATTCTTATAACTTGGAAAGTATATTCTGTTCAATTAAATGTAGATTTCACAAAGGAACATTAAAATCTACAAGGCTTCCCCAAACCAAATCTTTTAAGACAGTCAAAACTTGATACAAATGTTTCTGATTCAACAATAGGAAATGAATGCTCTTTCCTCATTAGACATAAACTGTTTTTTCCCCAACTCGAGGAACCACAAAATATTCTTGGACTCCTGCTCCCAACATTTGTTACACGTACGACCCGAGTATCTACCTGCACTTGCCAGACTGTTACCAAAATTGAACGGAGTCGCCGAGGTAGTAGAAACACCGAAATTCCCAATATTAAAGTTCACTGCAGGATTAGCAGTTAATCCGAAACCCCCAAAATTAAACCCACTGGCGGTGGAGTTAGCGGTCTCAAGCCCACCAAATCCTGATAGGCGTGTAGGCAAAGAAACAAAATTGTAAAAGGGTGGAGAGGGAAGAAGAAAAGGAAAAGAAAGCAAGAAAAGTATTAGAAGAATCAGCAGGTTTCACAGACGTGAACAAAGGTAAACCTTGACTTTGTTCCAAACAAGTTTAGAAAAGGAGGTGGGGACCGGAGGAAGGAGCAGGCGCGTGAAGTCCCTCGGGAAGACCTAGTCCAGCACAGGATCCCGCCCTTTCGCGGCGGGGGCCGACGGAGCCGCAGAGGAGCGACTGGGGTTCCTCAGCCCTATCCTCACAGCCCCATCCTCACCGGAGCCAGGCGAGCGTCCCCGCGGGCCACGGAGGCTGAGAAGGAGAAGGGAAGACGCGTCTCGGACATGGAGAGAAAGGAGCCGTTTCCAATCCCTCCAGACCTCCCGGCGGCGGGAAGCCCACCCCAGGAGGGCAGGGCCCTGCGGGGACCCACTCGTGGCGTGAGAGCTCTGGGTTGGGCCGCGCGTGCCCCCGCGGCCTCCTCGACCCTCTCTGTCGCCACCCGCCCTTCCCCAAAGCCCGTAAGGTCTCCGTGTGGGCGGGAGACCCCAGGATCCCCAAGCCCCAGCGTCCCCGACTGAGGGGCCGGACCAGAAGCCTTCCCACTTCCCCAAGAGAAAGTCCAGGAGGGTCACTCACCCGCGGGGGCTGCAGTGGCTGCGGCGGTGCCCGAGGTACCCGAGGGAGCGCCAAAGTTGAAGGCCATGTCGCGGGACCGGGGAACCAAGGTTCTGCTCCCGCGACGCTCGGTGCGCACCGCTTTTTGATCCGACGAGGAAACCGGCCCCGGGATCTCGGAGTTCCGCCTCTTTTTTGGCCTATCCTGAGAGGCCGGAACGCCTGAAGGGCGTAGGGGGTGGGGGACCCAGAGGGAACACCCCGTCACCGGCTAGTTTGCCTGGGCTTTGTGGTTTCACGTGGCGTGGAGCGTCACAACCGAGGTAAAATGCTGGGAAGCTCGTGGGGACATGCTGCCTGGGAAGCCCTTAGTGAGGTCACCTGGAAAAGGTGTGCGGGAGACAGACGTTTCTGTAGGGTAGGCGGCGTGTAGTAGGGAGCCTGGAATAGGCATGCAGCAGCGGTTGGAGATACTGTCCAATCAATCAGCGGTCCCGGGAGAAACCTCCCCTGTGGAAGTAATATTTGAACCTAGGCCTGAAGGTTAAGTAGGCTAAGCAGAGGCTGGAAGGAGTGTTGGAAGAACTGAAAGGTAATGAGAATAGCAGCAACCACGTGTTTGCTATGTGCCAGGCTCTGCTCCAACCGTTTTGCTTGTTTTAATCATCATCTGTCCTGTGAGGTAGGGTTAGTGTTATTATCGTCATCTTAGGGAGGAGGAAACAAACACAGCGGGATAATCAGCTTCTAGAGTCTATACTCTTATCCACTGAGCTGTAAGGTGAGCCCTGAACAAGAGGAGGGTGGCCTCAGATGGGGCAAATGAGCCTTCTAAATTCAAAGATCTGTGCTCTCTCACTGTAGTTGCAGAATCATTTAATCCTCATAACAATGCCAGAGGGAAGATTCTGTTGTTAACTACTTTTTACAATGAAATGATTGGACTGAGATTTACAGTTGTCAAGCAGTTTGTCCAAGGTCATCTTGCTAGTAAATTCTGAACTCGTTTTGAGGTCATTTGTCTCTGACTCCAGACTCCTTATTAAAAAAAAAAAGCCATTACAGTGCTTTGTAGATTATGGTAAATATTTTGGACTATTTCCTGAGGACAAGGGAAACGTTTTAAGAAGTTTTAGGCAGAGGTATGATAAGATCAGATTTTTTTTTTTTTCAGAAGATGCTCTGGCTATCATAGGGTGAATTAATGACCAGCTTGTGGGAAAAGGATAGCACTTCAGGAGTCTGTTGCAACTGCAAGAGTGAGAGGTGATAATAACTTACATTTCTGGCAATGAGGTGAGGAGAACAAATTTGAGATATTTAAGAAACAATTTATAGAACCTAGGGATTTGGCATGAGAAGTAGGGTTTACATACTACCCACAACCCCCCTAGTGCTTGGCTTTAGCAAATGGGTGAGTGATAGAAGATTGTCTGATTCCTGCAAATTAAGTAGTCTGTAGCCACTGTACTGCCTTCTTTCAACAGTCATCTCAGGTATACTATTTTTGTTAATCTAGTCTTTCCTCAAAAAATATATATATTTCATAAGAACAGGAATCAAGTCCCTCTTATTTGTGCCCACCATGGTGTCTGGCATATAATAGAGCTAAATAAATACTGAATGAGTGAAAAGTAGTAACTGAATGAATACTGATGAATGAATGACAGGTAAGTAGGAACCAGATCTTGAAGGACTTTGCAAAATGTGCTAAGGAACTTTCATTTGATCATGGAAGTAATAGGATCTTTAAAGGAATGTGGCTAGGAGTGTCTTGGTCAGCTTAATAAACTCATCCTGGCTTTGTTGTGCAAGATGGTTTTAAGTGGAAGTTTGATAGGAGAAACCATAAAGTTATTAAACTTCCTAGTGAAGATGGCATACTTAATATATGAAATTCTACTGAAACTGCAATATAGGAATGTTAATAGAAAAGAAGGTAGTATCATCTTGCAAGTTGTATGCAGACAGCCTAATGATTAAGCACTTAGCATACTTGGGTGGAGGAGGAGAAAGCCCACCTTAAAAGCATAGATTTTCCTCTATATTCATTCTGAAACTTTATTTAAATCAATAATGGAGGAAGGCTTGGTAAGACAGCTCCTACATGGGAGGAGCTGTAGTGCTCCCGACAGAACAGGTGTGTCTCATACTGAGAAGATTGTCGCAGATGAGAAGGTTCTAATCTAGGTAAAACCTTCATAAGGATCAACAATTTGAGAGTCAGATTACTGGCAGACTCAGGGGTGGAACTGTATAGGGTAAACGAGAGAATCATCAGGTTTTCCCGCCCTCCCCTCAATGATGGACCTCTGCAGGCCTACATGCATGCCTGTGGCAGGCACCTGAAGTGGGGTGTGGGCATGTGTGAGTGGGCACACCTGGGCCAGAGGCTGGGCTTATAAGTGAAAGAAGCAGCAGCAGCAGCAGTGGCAGCAGAGAACAGAGTGTGGAGCAGAGGACTGTTCAGGGTGCAGCAGAGAGACCACGAGATGCCGCCAAAGAGCCCGAGAGAGTGAAGATTCACCAGGGACTGGGAAGCCTGTCAGCCTCCTGGCTCCCTGGCCCGGTTGCCTGCCCTGTACCTGGCTGCCTCACTCAAAAGACCATTAAAAGTCTGAAAAGCCACTGGGAGCTTCAAAACTCCTTCTTTTGATTCTTCTGCACAGCTCCATGGAGAACCTGTGCTCCCTGGTGTCTTTCCTGTCCCTACAAACTGGTAAGAGATACATGGAAAACTAAGCAAATGAGACAACGTGTGAGAAAGGGAAAGTAGTAAAAGGTTAAGACATGGTTCATTTGTAGAAAGCTGCTACATAATCCCAATAACATAAATTGAATGTTGATCTAACCAAAATTGTGGCATAACAATGTTGAAAAGATGAAGGTGGGAAGGAGAGGTGGAAAGAATATCTGTGTAATGAAGACGAGGTAGGAAGGAAAGCCCGATTCTCACTCTCCATAGTGGACAGTCAACAGATTGATGTTAAAACGGAAAACTCATGAAGTGGCGTGTCATCTTGAGTCATGGGGGTACATTTTTTTTAAAGACTAAAAGGGTAATTCTGGGAATGTTGTCTGCTTAGATTTTTTTATATATAACAAATTTTGTAGACTTGATTCTTAAATCTGTGTGCTTTATAACTTAAAAACAATAACAATAACAAATGTAATATCAAAATTGCAGATGTCTTTGACCCAGCAATACTTCTAGAAATTTATAAATGATTTGGCAAAATGATGGGAGATAAGGCTGTTACTACACCATTTATAATAACAAGTGATTGGAAACAAATAGGTTTAAACTTAAACTATTATACAAGCTTATATTATACATGCTTAAACTGTTATACAAAGAATATTATTCAGCCATGAAGCAGGAATAATATAGATCTTTGTGCACTGAAACAAAAGATTTCGAGGATAAATTACATCAGAAAAAGACATATTTTAAAACACTAAGTGGTGTGTTACAATTTATGTAGAAAAAAGTATAAATATACCTACTTGCACAAAATATTCTTAGAAAGATACATTTTTTTAAAAAAGAGTAACATTGGTTACCTCTCCAAAGTGAATTAGGTGGTTATGGATAAGGATGGATGAGACTGCACTGTACATGCTTTTTGAAAAGCTAAGTGCTGATAGTAGTTATTATAGGAGTCCCAGTAAGAGCACTGATCCAGGGATGAGGACAGCAGACAGGAACACTGAGGTGAGGGTGGACCTGATGATTGATGGGATGTGGAGTGAGGGAGAGGAGCTTGCGAATCCCTGGTTTCTGGCTTGTACATCTGGGTAGGTGTGAGGCCAGTAATGGGAATTTGAGAAGGCAAAAAGAAATGAGTTCCTTTCTTTGCTCACCAGGTTTGAGGACAGGCTGACCAAGGATATCCAGCAGATGTTTGGATATGTGGGGCAGGAGTTGAACCACAGACCCATGTTTTGGTTGTAACTGAAGGCAGGGAGTCAGTGGGTGTCAGGGAGAAGGTATCCGGTGAGAAGAGTTGACAGCTGAGCACCACACTCAGAGGAGAGCACGCCGCCCAGGGGAGCCTGAGAAAGGGCTGCCTGAGGAGGAAAAGCAGCAGCAGAGCATGCTCACAGAGCTCATGGAGGAACGGAGAGAATAGCGAAGGGTGGCGTGAAAAAGAATGGGGGCATATTTCTTCCAAGGAGGCCTTCCCTGTTTATAGTTTCCACAATAGCACATTCCACTCCTGTCAGCTATTTTCATATTCTTATTTCTTAAACCACCTATTTTTACTCCCTTCTTCCCCCCCCCCCCATATTTATTAAGTTCCATAATGGCAGGAAACCTTATTTACTGATTGCACCCCTAGTGGTAGCAGAGAGCCTGCATCATGGCATGCCCTGTGGAATGAACTAATGTGTTCTGGACAGATCCCTCTCCTTGGCTATTCCCATATTCATCTCCAAGTCCTACATGTTTTATTTTTTAAATGTCTAAAATACTTAATCTTCATTCCATCTCCCTGATTCAAATTACCATAACCTCTTGACTAGACTAGGGATCACCAAACAACAGCCCATGGGCCAAATGTGGCCTACCACTTATTTTTGTAAATAGTTTTATTGGATCACAGGTATTCAGTTGCTTATGGCTGCTACGGTTGTGATGTGTTGGTGGTTGCATCCATGCAGAACAGTGTTGAGTAGTTGTGGCAGAGAGGTTAGCAAAACCAGAACTACTTTGTCCAGCACCTGGCTAGATTCCTGCAGGAGCCCCTGCAGTGTAACAAGTAGGACTGTTCATTCTGGATTGTCTGGAGAATGAGCGAGCAGTGGCTGGGGGTCTGTCTTCTAGGGAATGGGCTGCACTCAAGCTCAGGTCTGAAACGGTCTTCACCCCAGCAGTAGAGATAATTTGTAATATCTCATGGGCAACTCACATTCCCAGACAACTTCTATAAACCATTGGCACCCTAAATCTAAACATCCTTTTGCTCAACACTTGTACATTCCTCCATTGACAAGACTGCTTCTTCACGTTTTCCATATAGAAAGTGGGGAGGAGCAGGAGGATCTGTTCTTCCTGAGACCAAATAGTGGTCTGGCCCTTGACTTGCCTCTCCTTGGGATGATGGAGAATAGAGGGTCTGTGCCTTTTTTGCAGCTGCACTGACCTTACACAATTTTATTTTCGTCAATGAAACCCATTATTTAACCCATGCTATGTGAATTTGTAGAATTCACTCTGGAGGCTGATGATAAGCTCCATCTTGCATGCTAATTGGAACCCAAAAGGACCGGCCTCACTGGCAAAAGTCAGTGTCCTAATTTATCTCCCTGAACCCATATTAATCTTTTCCAATTGATTCACCCCGCAGCTGGAGTGAGTCTTCTTAAACAAACTAGTTGTGTCTCCCATTCCACCAACACAGCACAATTTAAAAGACTTCAGTTGGACTTAAGAGCGAATAGGCAAAAAAATTAAGATTCAACATGATCTCATCGTCTTTCTTTCCAAGCCTCTCTCTCACTATTCTTCCCTTTCTAAACCACTTTTTCCTACTTGCTTGTAAACACACTCACTCTGCTCTTGGACAAGTCCTGTTCCCTCTGTCTGAAATGCTTTGCTTTGCCTAATTAACATTTATTCTTCAGTCTCTGTCAAATGTTACTTCCTCAGGAAGCTTTCCATCAACTGTAGTTCCCAGACCATCAAGAAACTTAAACACTTATGATTATTTGGTTGTTGTTTCCCCCGCTACACCATAAATTTCTTGTTTCTTTTTGGTCACCAGTAGTTCAATTCATAGTGTATAAACCATGTGTGTCCATGTTTCTAGACTTTGTCTTCCCTACCACTGACCTTTTATCATACAACTAAATCACTGGTCAACAGTGAGATCGTTACTGACTTTAAAAGGCCCTAATCTGTAGTATCTTGGTGTGCTGAACATGAATATAACCGTGAAAATTTTTTATTAGCTCTCATTTTGAAGATATTTCATATAATTCATTTTATATGTCTCACCATGTAAATTTATCCAGTAGGACTGCAACAACATCCTAAATCAGCCTAGAATGCTGTCATATTGTATTGCATTGTATAATACGATCATGCACACATTATCCAGAGTTGATTGCATCATTTTCTAATGCAATGCAATACTACTGCCAGGCAGCTGCTGAAGTAAGCTGACGTCAGCAGTGCACTGTATAAAGCCCTGTCAGAAAGGTTGAGAATTGAAAATATTTGACTTTGTGTGAGACAGTTTAAGCTACTGTTCCATAGACCTGTCACTATTTTATCTATTTAGGCACAATACAGAACAGTCATGCCTTGAAAGTGCATTAATAGTGTGGACAATTTCTGCTGTATTTGTGGGGAAGTGACATTAGCCAACCAGAAGAAAAGTATCACTTCTCAAGTGAAGACGGCTTATCATCTTGATTTCGGATGCAAGGGTGGTGGTCAAGACAAGCCTTGGACCCCATATATATGCTGTGCTACATGGGCAACACAGCTTTCACAGTGGTTAAATGGCAAAAGACCATCAATGTCGTTTGCAGTCCCCATGGTGTGGAGAGAGCCAAGCAACCACATAAAAGACTGTTACTTCTGCTTGGTTCCTCCTCTTTCCAGTGGAATGACGAAGCAAAAGAAGTTGAGAATAGTGTACACAAACATTCCATCTGCATTGAGTCCAGTTCCACATGGTGAGGGACTTCCTATTCCAGAACCTCCAGCAGAATGTTCTCTTGATTCATCTGATGAGGACAAGGGTGAGCTGATCTGTTCTTCTCCTGTTCCATCAGCATGCAGTGATCCAGATTTTCACTGTGGTGCATCATTAACCCCACACAGACTAACACAGAAAGAACTAAATGAACTGGTTCGTGATTTGGACTTAGTAAATGACCTGGTTTGTGATTTGGACTTATCCAAGAATAAGGCAGAATTGCTAGGATCAAGACTCCCAACAATGGAATCTTCTAGAAGAAGATGGCACAATTACTTGATATTGAAAGCGCCACCAGCAGTTGGAGCCTTTCTTCAGAAAGGAAAGTACTCTGGTATTCTGTTCCAATATTGAGGGCCTCAAGAATGCCTTAGAAATCACTCATTACCCACAAGAATGGTCACTATTCTAGACTCTTTGAAACTGAGTCGTAAGGCTGTGCTTTTGCATGGAAACCGTCTTCCATCTATTCTATTCCTGAACAGCTGTACAAGAGACAAGCAAAGAAATTTAAGAAGTAGTCTATGACTTGATTTTTTACAGGTATTAACCATAGGCCTATTACTATTGGCATGCATTTTGTGATGTAAACATCAATTTATTGCAGATTACAAAAAAAAATTAGAGCCAAAATTAGAATTTGACTGTCATATTCGTGTTGAGCACATACAAATTGATAGAAAATGACTAAGTTTATTTCAGTAACATGACTTTTGTAAAAATTTGTTGACCAGTGTAATTGTTCATGGGCGTATGTTTTAATACAAGGCAGTACATGTCACCCTTTATTAGTATTCTTTTAAATATATTTTCTGGATTTTTTTCTTACTGTTTCATTTGAAATACTTAGGCTTGGTATGTTATGGTGTTTCAGGTGTCTCTATATACCTTTGAATGAGAAGAAATAGGTACAAGGAGCTTCCCTTATTACAGAAGCCAACTAAAATCAGATTTGAGGTTCCTAGGAAGCACACATGCTGGGGACCAGGTGTACTTAATATGTAAGGACATTAGTAACACAGAGATAGCAATTTTATGACTGATCTAGATTTGCTCTGATTTCAGAAAGAAGATGCACCATTACTGGGCGCTGCTACCATCTTCTTTGAAGCCTTCACGCCATGAGAGCCAACGCACAGGTGCAAATGCGCAGGCTGAAGGGCAGAAGAAAGACGAGGCAGAGATCCAGGTGAACTGCTACCTATGCTCCATAGAAGCCACAGGAGCAGAAATAAAGTATGCCAGAAACCAGGGCACTGGTACAAATTGCTGGACTGTAGGATACTACGTAGAACCTTGCATCTGTGACATTCTCGACTAGTTTCTATTCTTAGTTTTGGATTTGTGTTACACGTATACAGAAATCATCCCTCCTGTCCTAGCTGAAAAAAAAAAAAATGAGCGGGCCCTTCTAGGTGGACTTGTCTGCATTTAGTTTGCTTTCACCTGGAAGCAGACATGATAAGAATGTTGGTACAGGTAGATTATTTGGGAGCAGCAGGGAGTGAGACAGAGAATGGAGAAATAATACTTGGAGGCAGTTCCCAACGTGGGCAACCTAGTCGAGGAATATGTAAAATGAGCCTGAGAACTGTCCCTGTCAGGACTGGAACTTTATCTGCTGACTGTCGCCCCTTTTGCTTGAGTATCAATACCTGGGTGAATAAACCACCAACTTTCCTCCACAGGTCCCGAAAAGTTTCCAAGGCTCCGGAGAAGACCTAAAGCACAAAGAAAGGTACAGTGTGGACCTATTTGAAGCAGGGTTTGTCAGGTTGCCTATAACTGGCTATGAAACAGCAAAGCCAAGATTAGAGATGGCTGAGGGGTGAGACTCAGACCTGCCTCAGACAAGAGGGTAAAGGCATCTTTCAAATTAAACACTCTAGACAACTAGACGTCTGGGGACATAATATACGATTTCCAGTGCAATTTCATATAAAGATTTTATTACTAAAAACATGTCATTGCATTAAGTGTAGAAATAAACATCTCAAGAACCACATGATACAAACCAACTGTATAAGCTATATGAAGAGCATTCTGCTCAGTATTCTTTTTGACAGCCACAAGCAGTTAATTCCAGTAGTCATGCCTCGCCAGTATGCAAGTCACTTTTTGCAGTGTCACGCTTTTTGCAAGTCATACTTACGCATATCTGAAACAATTTAAATAAAAAATTAGCCTCACTTATGTAAAAACCCCAATAGGGGTTAGTCATGCAGTATTTGCTTAACTTGGCCATTAGTGATCTTTCTAGAACTTGAGGACATAAAGTCGAGTGGGAAAAGCATAGAGCTAAAAGTGACAAAGCTCATTTCCTGTACTGTGATCAAGCCCTAACTTCCCCTGAAAGAAGTGAGGTAATACCAGGTGCCCACATCCGCCAACTATGATAACCTGCTGGTCAGGCTCTGGGGGCTTTTTCAGGATAACTGCTCTGAGAGGATGAGCACGAGGAATACTTAATTTGTTATCTAAAAACCATTCATTTTTCTTAATCTATAATCTTGACTGCAGTTTGTGAGTTTGCCATAGACTTTTTAGAAGGAAAACACCAAATGTGATTTTAAGCAAAGTAATTATTAAGACTCGTGACACAAATATGGAAATGCTTTGGTTTCCCCACCTATGTGGGATTCAGTCTAATATTGCACCTCATCAATGAATGTTATCATTCATAATATGAAACAATTTCCTCCTCACATATGATTATATTCTGATAATAGCATGAACCAATTAATATATACTGGCTTATCAATTTTATTAGTTGGGATATATGGATACATTAAAAAAAAGCTACACCAATTATCTGGTTAAATATTGATATACCTAAGAATGTAGATACTTGGCATTATTGGAGACGGAGTATTTTGATTTAGTTTTTCACTTTTGGTGACTTGGGATTTCTGTAGGTTCTGTCTTTACTTACAGAGAAGTTAAAGGGAATTGCCCCTACAAGAAGGGAACACCACATATTGCTTCCATATAGAAAGAAGGAAAACTGAAGTAAGGAATCTAAAACTATTCATTACCGTCACCCAGATTTTAGAAATGTTATGAAATCCATGACTTTTTCCCATTAGCTAACATTGACTTTCTCCCATTAGCTAACATTGAAATTCAGTTTATAAAAATCCTGGAGAATGAATCAGTTGTTAAGAAATTCTATGAACATTTACCAGATAGCTGTATGCTTTTCAATAAAATAAAAAATGAATAGTAAACTTGGAGAATCAAAAAAACACCCTTAAATATGTTTGAATTCCTCAACGTTTGATGGTCCTCAATCCTCTGACTTAGGTTACACTGTAAGCCAAGAGGCCTGAGGAGGGGTGGCTCTGCTTCTGGTCCCAAGAGCCTTCTTAAAGCACTTTCTGTGCAATATTTTGAAGCAGTGTCATTCTGTTGGCAAAATGATTGTCAAGGACAAGGAGGGCATGAGCTCCAGTCAGTGACAGTGAGCCACAAAACATGGGGAGGACTTGAATCTGAGGAAAGAAGAACTTGTAAAAATAATTTCAAATTTAACAGAAAGACTGTCCCAAAAGACCTGTCTCTTTAGTGCATCAGAGTCCCTGAAATTTATGTGTGACTTAGGCTGTGGAGGGGTGGGTTTTTTGTATTCACAAATAATTTTACAAATAACCACTCAATAGCATTATAATGAATACAGCCTCCTGTCTGGCAAGGGTGATTAGGGGGAAAATCAGTGACTATTACATTCTCCCAGATGTCCCTTTCCACACCAAGATCATTTTCACTAAAACTAAAAGTTAACTATTCATAAATGTGATGACTAGCACTAGGCTCTATTCTATATGAAACATCTTTACTTGTCCTCACCAACATTATTTATGCAGTCACTCCACTCACAAAAGTACAAACAAAAATTCCTTAGGTGTTTAGCACTGTCAAACTCACAATGCCACCCCCGTGCCTACCTCACCCCAGCCAGCCCTTCCCTGCTTGACTCCCACCCAGTATGAAAGACCAAATTATTTTCCTGCAGGAATTATGAACTCAAAATTAGCATGACATGCAATATGTAACTTAAAAAAAATGAAATTTGAGTGATGTTTCGAAAGAGGCTACCATTTTACCCTGGGTTCCGAACTCTTATATTTCTTCTGTTTGGGGGGGTGAAATGAATGGAAGAATATAACATAAAATGGTACGTATGTATTTGGGGTACAAATTTTGGTGAAGTAAGCATACTGAATAAGGTTACATTAACAAGTGGTACAGAGACATCATAACCACAACAGTGGCCACAAACTTCTGGAGCTATCCAGCACCCAATAACCAAAAAATTACTATACAAGAGTTTATTAAATACTTGCTAGACACACGAAAAAAAAAATTTGTCAGGAACCACAGGACTTTATAAACTCTAGTGGCCAGCCATGTCAGTCTGTCCTTTAACCTCTGGCCAGGACATGCTCCTCACTCGCCAGCACCGGTCTTGTCCCTCCCTTTGATAATAGACAAGAAGCCTATGAGGACACCATGGTTTCTCCACATTGTGGTCCAGGGCAGAACAGCTCACGTGGTTCCTTTGCCAAGTTAAGCCAAGGTTAGGTTCGTATGAGAGGTGCTCTTTCATCTTCTGTCCCCTGAGACCCAGAGAAGAACAGTGTTAGGTGTCCATATGGGAAATCTCCGCCCCCACCCCAGATATGAAAGGTTGAGGGGGGAAGGGAGGGGTCAAGGAGGAGAAACTCATAGGAAGGTGTTCTTCTCACCTCTCTTCTCTTGCTCTGCATGCTCTTCTTGTTTTTTAAGATCAGCCCTAACCTTGAGGAGGCCTCTCTGACCACCCTGCCCTGGTACTGAGCAGCACCCTTCTCTGGGTGACCTGGTAGGACACTCATCGCTATGGAATTAGCTTCCTTCCTGGAACAATTTCTCAGTGGTGGTAGGTACTCAACAACTACTTGTTGAATATGTGAAGATGGTTCATTGTAGGAACAGTAATAACATTTACATGGGCTTTCATCCATGTTTATGAAAAGCTCAGTGACTATATACAATGTCCAACCGGAAGTAAGAGTCTCAAATAGAAATAGCTAAAAAGTTGCCTCATGGCTAATTCACACTAATGTGACTGGACACAAAAGGAAATATGGAAGGCAGAGGAATTGGAGCCAATATTATTTATATGCTTTGCAACCTATTTTGTTTCTTCACATGTGCCTCACACACTTTGTTGAGGCAGTGAGGAGGAAAAACACAAAAGCTTTTGCTGCAAACAGGGAAGATGTTGAGAATTTAAGAAAGGCTTCTAGAAAAAAGGCTCACTGAAGGTATTCAGCACCCTGGGTGGGCCAGCTGCCCATACTGGGAGGTGAGCCTAATGGTTTATCCCAACTACTTGGGTTTATACCAACTATTTCCTCCAGGAAAGTACTTCCTTGTGCCAATCATTTATAATGCAGTGATGCTCAGTGGTAGTTGTCTTCTGCTGTATCAGGGATTCTTTCCAAGCAGTTCTCTGGCTGCTTTGCTCTATAATCTAGGAACTGTTTTATCATATAACTGATGTTTGAGCTCTTACTAAAAACTAACACTAGGCCAAGTGCTTTATGTTTATTATGTCATTTAATCCTCATGAAGAACTCCCAAGAGGTGCTCTCATATCCCATTTCACAGATGAAAAACTGAGATAGTTTCTAGGATCACACAGCTACTGCATGACACAACAGGGATGTGAGTCTAGGCAGTCTGACACCAAAGCCCAGGTGCTTAACTATAATATAGTCTTCCTCTTCTTTCGGGTTACTGTTTTCAAAGACTGATTTTAAAGGTTACTCCCAGGAATTCCATTCCCACCAAGACTGCCTCAAGTACCAGGCAGTACCATTTATCAACTCTCCTTCCTTGACACCTTTCAATAGTACAACCATGAAATCACTATGCCCACTATAAAGCCAGAGAATCTACCTTAAAGAGTCAGATGACAGCCCTCAGTAAAACATAGTTGAATTCCTCAAGTACAGTTATCCAGGGAGGGGGAATTCCTCTAGCCCTGCTCACCTCATCCATGGACCCCTGTCCTTTGCAAGCGAGCCAGGTGAAGACCAAGCCAAAGAACACGCCCAGTGCCATGATGATGTAGGGTATGTTGATGATAATCAATGTGCTGTTAACCACAGACTCCAGTCGACCTGCATTCTCTTTATTAATGAGAACACTCTAGAAGGGAAAGAAAATAGTATTCCCTTTAATAAATATCTGGGGTGTACAGTGTTTTGCGACATCTTTTTTTCTACATCTTTTTTTTCAAATCATTAAACACAATTTGGGTATGCCTTCCTCTTAGCAAACTGTAGATGCTAAAAAAAAGTCCATTTATACATTAAAGCACCCCAGTAGGCATGTATTCATTAACATCTTTCCTTTTCTCATGAAGAGATGTTTTATTCTTCAAATAATGTGGGAGAAAGAAAGGGGAAGTATTCAGGCACACTGAAATAATAACTTTTGTATTAGGCAACTCCAACTCATCTTTTAAAATCCTGTTCAGCATAACTTTCTTCTAGAACTTTTCTCGGGCCACCTTGGGCCTGCTCAAAGTTCTGTTATCTGTGGTTCATCTTACTGTCTTTGCACTCTACATTCTTTTTTTAAAAAAAGATTTTTTTTATTTATGCGTATAAGAACTGGGATGTATGCCAGAGGTGTGGGTGGTGAGAGGATTCACCAGAGACAGAGTGGGGTGCAGAACAGGTGGATCTACTGAAATAACACTGCTGAGGGGGACAGCTGGCCAGACAGGAGAGGTCTGCTGTGCCATGTGGGTCAGCTCCCTGGCCAGGGATTGGGTATTGAGCTCATGTTGCAGTGACTGGTAATAGCTTGATAGCACTGAGACTTTAACCGCTGCGCCACAAGGGAGACCCCTGCACTGTGCATTCTGTCTGTTTACCCATTGGTCTTCTAGTGACTGTGAGTCCCTTAAGACAAGATTCTTATGTCAGTTACCTCAACACTGGGTATAGCACCCTGCACAGTAGGTGTTCAGTTAAAATTGGTTGATTGAATGAATAAATTAATGAAATATCCTGACATTGTAGAAAAATATCATTTCTGTCTTGACTATCTATACTAATCAGAACCAGAAGTCACCACACAAAGTGTTCAGGGAAGTTTTTAGGCTAACCAGAATGTCAACGGGTATAGATAAGGAAGAATTCCAGAAATGTGTCACTTTCCATATGCAGAGCAAAGATACTATCATCTTAAGTTGTCATGGGTGAAGTATCTGGAGAGCTTAACTCCATAAAAATTATGAGCCACAAATGAGATTTGACTTAATTTAGGCTCAATTTGAATTGGTCTGATACAGAGGGAGGGGGTTTAGGACTGGTTCTTCCAATAACTGGCCAAGGCTTATCAGGGTCATTCTCCTTCTCTGAAAAAAGCAGGTGGGAGAGCAGTCTCCAAGATTACTTCAGGTCTAATGGTTTCACTCCACGGTTTCCTGGATTCAACCAGTCTCAAGTTTGACAGAAAGCATCCCTGTATCTCCCTCCCAGGACTCACCTCGTTGAAATACATCACTGGAAAAACCATGGTTCTAATGTTTCCCGTTTCCCTACAAAGACAAAGATGAGACGATTTCATAGACTCCCCTTATTGTGATGGCACACTGGTCTGGAGAGACAAGTTTGCATGAACATTCTAGCACACTCATTTCACTAAGTGACCCAGAACTTATGCAGACTTATTAGTTACGCAGATTTCTTTCAAACACATATAAATCAGAAGCTAGATTTCAATCTGTCAGTCTAGCAATTCCACGTGTTGCCCATACACGTAAAATCTTTTTCAAAAATCAAAACATAAGATGGATGCTGAGAGAAATTAATCAAAATGATTATTATTCTCCCAAAAGTTACCAGAGGGGAGGCTACAGAATAATGCTGCCACTGGCCAGTGTTTTGTAATCAGGCCACTAAACATTGTCTTCAGAAGAGCATGGAGTGATCATCTATTGGGTACATACTAGGGAACATTATCTCTCTAATTCTCACAGTAATCCATGCCACAGTAATCCATTACCACCCCAAGTTTAAGATGAGGAAATTATGAGGCAGAGTAATCTACCCAGAGCCCCACAAGCAAGTGGTAGAACCAGGACTTAATTGCATTTTGATTCTAAGGCTCTAGAGCTTAATTGCTAAATTATAGCACCTCAGAAATATATGTGCAGGGGACAAAATGTATTCTTGGAAACCATGTTTTTGTTCCTTCGAAAGATCCATGGTATGTGGGGTTAAATATGGCAAATTCAATAAATTTATGTATAGATAGGTAATATAATTATTCATTCAATGTGAAATCATAAGCATTTTCTTATATATATATATATATATATATATATATATATATATATATATATATAAAACCCCACTGAAAAGTCTGAGCAGGAAATTATATTTAGGAAACCTTTTAAGAAGGAGTATCTATGGGGAAAAAAGACTGGACACTAGAGACTATTTTATCTGCTCAAGAGACAGCTTGTGGCTAGCCCTGGGAAGCAGTGGGAAAGAGGAATGGAAGACACCAGAGTCCCGGAGAGGGAACTGCTTAGTTGAATAGGTAAGAGCAGATACTACACTAGCTGCGTGAGTTCCAGCTTATTACTTAGCCTCTCTCTGTTTCTATTTCCTTATCTATAAAATGGAGATAATACCAGTTTATTGTGAGGAATAAGTGAGCTAATAAATGTAAAGTACTTAGAACAATGCCTCTATAAGTGTTCAATTAAATAAAGTGAGTCATTTCCAAGAGCAAGGCAGACTATGAAAATGTTGATCATGCCTGATCTCTGAAGGGCAAGGGCGAGCAGACTTGGCAAGTGGGCTGCATTCCTCCCGACATCAGCCACACCAGAAAATCAATGTAGCAAGACTGGCCTTTGCCTCTATAGAAAGAAGCAAAACTTACATAAAGTCATCTATTTTTCTGACATACACGTTGACCTGGAACCTTTTGGCTGCTCTCAGGATAAATCCCGTCAACTGCAATTCAGAGAAGAGGAAAGAAAACATTAGGACTTATTAAAATCACACACATCATCTGAGTCAATTACTAGCATATAATTTGACTAGTTATGATAAAAAGGCAGTTGTTGCCATGTTTCATAGGCAGCGTGGGACAAGAGAAAGCTGGCTCAGAACAGAGTGAGAACTGGGGATTGTGTTAGGTGCCTGGTAGACTGATGTTTCTCACTTTAATGCAAATTCTTCAGGATCTTGCTAAAATACAGATTCTGATTCAATAGGCCTGGGGAGAGACCTAAGATCAGACATTTCTGACAAGTGCCCGGGATATGGTCACTCTGAAGAGCAAAGCCCTGGGGGCCCTGGCAAGAGGCAGATCCAAGAGCTGCCCCATTAGGCCTGGATATCCAGAATGCTCTGGGGAGGATGGTGGTCACAGCCGGAGAATGGTGTCCAGGTATGGCCAGGACCCACCCACGGAGCCGGGAGAAGCAGGGCAGAAGCCCTTTCCCTAGGACAGCTCCACCTTTGCACTCTGGTTAAGAGACTGCCCCTCGCCTCCAAACAAACAGCAACCACCCATTCACCAACAAAATGAGTTTATTTGAAAACAATAAAAAGGCAATTTAGAAGATAGTCCCGTGGCGAGACATATATGTTTCCCACATACAAAGCAAGCACCCACTTATATATAACCTGTAGAGGCTCCGTCTCTGCTCAAGGAGCCTTCCTCTTCCTTCCCTGTCTCAAGGAAGCAACATTTCCCATCAGAGATGCGAGGCGTGTTGGGTCCTATAATTTGCTGACTGCACATGCGTGGGAATTCTCCTCAGGCTTCCTGACTCATTTGAAAGGGTTTCTGTATATTAAAGTTCACACTGCCAACCAGTGGCCTGATGACTAAGAGAATAAAGGGAAAAACTACACCTGATCTTATACACAAATCTGATTTCTCAGATACACATGCAGATGAGTAGAGCGAAGAGTGAAGTGCCTGTAAATTGGTGTGCTAAAATAACGCTTTCCTCTTCTTTTTCTACATGTTCAAAAGTCCAGCAATGAAGACACTTAGTGTTTAGTTCAGCTGCTACAGTGGGAGACTGTCACACTGTGATATTTAACATGATTTTAGTTTTTCTCCTCTATGAATACAGGATTAAAGTATATATTACCTGATGTTTTTTAATTTAATAGTGTATTGTAATAACATTTAGTAATATATAGTATACTCAAAAGTATCTGTAGAAAGAGGTTTGCTAAAAATTAAAACAAATATATATATACAGGTGTGTGTGTGTGTGTGTGTGTGTGTGTGTGTGTGTGTGTGTGTAAATTTCAACCAAAATATTCCTGGGGTTAGTAAGCAAAGGGATATCTTCAGCCTTGCTGATCTCTGCCCAGGGAGAGATCAGACCCATGTTCAGGTCCAAGGCTGGTGATGGAAGAGCAGCCAACTTACGTGGATCAAATCAAAGTCATTTCAGTGATGGAACTTTCACTGTAGCTCTTTTGTTAAAGCGAGTTTGCTGGTATTTATGCATATTAGATGCACAGAATTCAGCCTTCTAGTTGCAGGGCTGTGGATTATGCATTGCATGGCATGGAACTGAGCTCCCTCCACTTAAATATATACATGAAAGGAGAACAGTATGTTTCTCAAGAGTGCTCAGGAATACACTGGTGAATACTGTATAGACCAAATAATGTTCTTTTACCAGAAGATACGTGTACTCACTGGATTAATGTCCGCAAACGTCTCATGATAGTCCTTATTTGGATGCAAGCCTTTGACAGCAGAAATAAACTTCTCTTCTGCTTGGTAGAAGTGTGGGAATGACATGATAATAGGTGCACCTGTGTTTTAAGGAAAACAGAAATGAATTATGTGGTTCTTAATGTTTAAGATATAAAAATAAATTTCCTGACCACCAATTTGGTTCCTAAGTTGGGGGGGGGGAAGAGCTATACACAAGCAAACTTAGGGGAGGAGCAGACTAAAATTCCATTCTGTACCTCCTCATTTGGGATTTATACATCATTTTCTGACATCTCGTTCACACCCATATTATTTTATCCCACAGTTTTATAGTTGAAGAGCTTAAGTATCCCTCAAAAGATATTTACTGAAGCTACAAAATATAAATGCCTTATACACATTATTTTAATTAACATGCTCAGTAGTTCTATGAAGTTAGAACTATTATCTTCATATTGTATTTGAAGAAAGTGAGGTTCAGAAAACTCAGAAAATATAGCCCAAAACGTTCAGTCATATGGTGATAGATAGAGGGATGTCTCAGCCTCAAAGCACTTGTTTCAACTATAACTGTCTACCAGTAAATGGATTTTTAGGGCTTGCTTCTGTTACTGTTTTATCTACAATAGGACTTGTTCTCCTGCATATGTTAATGCAGAATTTTTAACACTTTGCCTGCTTATGCTATGTACCTAATTTCTGACTAGATCAAGCTCTACCCAAATGAAGACATTTTTTTCTTATTTATTTAAAGAAACAAATAAGGAAACACATTATTATAAACCTATTCTAGATGTTGCTATTAAAGAGGAGAGAGGGGCACAATAATGGCTGCCAGGGAAATATGTTTTTAGAGAGATTAGTTTATTTGCATGTAATTAAAATTTGCTTCCATATCCACCAGCCTACAGATCAAGATATAACATATATCATGTGTTGTATACACAAATGCTTTGTTCTTTATTCCTAAACAGTTTCAAAAAGCTCTAGCTTCCTTCTTTGTAATCTTCTAAATGTATTTTTAAAGATGTGTTGAGGGCTTAGTAAGGGGCAGACACTGTCCCAAGTATTCTACATATATTATCTCTAACCTTCAGGCAATCGTCTAAGGAAGGAATAAGCATCCCCATTCTACAATGGGAAAATGGATCTCTAAAACTCTCCTTAGTCAACTTGGCCAAATTACAACAAATAGAATAGACCTCCAATCAAGATCTGCCTGGTTCTAGAACACTCACTCATTCCACTATCCAAAATGTTCTCCTGGAAACAGAAAACACTTGCAGCTCATCTTGGGGAGCTGAATGTTCCAGGCGATATTTTGGAATAGTAAAAGGCAAAAAAGGATTGTAGTAAGAAGTTTGAGTGTTGCAAAGTAGAATCTTTCTGTTGATTCTGACATCACCTTCTGGGGGAAGCTGATGGAAATAAGGTATTACGGAAACTGTCCACATGTGTGCCTTCACCAAAAGTAGTAGGCTGCGTTGCAGCACTATTTTCAGTACCATCCACCCAATAAGACAGGAGGGAGGACCAGAAGCAGGAACTGTTCCCATGAACCTTTGGTCTTGTTGCCAGGTAAGGGGTGGTGTGTGCCCTGGCCATAGGGTTCCCAAATATCTATGTACTTCATGAAATCACCTGGAATGAATGTTAAAAACACAAATTCTCTGGGCCGTGGGCTAGACATTTTTAATGCTCCTCCAGGTAACTGTAGTGCAAGGCCAGGTTTGGGAGGCCTGCCCATCAGACAGGAGAGGCAGGCATCCCACTGACCTCTGAGTGATTCTGGAAGGAGATCTCCAGTTCGGTTGGACAAGGAGAAAGAAGAAACTTCAGGATAAAAGTGAAACTTTATTTAGAAGAAAGGGGTTAAAGTTTCTCGAGAGAAACTAACAATTGCAGCCTAAGAAGAATCATAGTATGGACATGAGGGAACCAAGATTCTTACAGGGATTTGTTTAGAACTGAGGATTGATTTCATAAAAATCATGCTCCCCTTCTGAGTTCTGGTTTCCACAACTATAGAAAGAGACCACTGGCTATCTCTCTAGCAAGGTTATCGTAAATAATTATGCAACTTGTTAAAATGAGTTCATAAGATAAAGAAAATGCTTTTGTACCGCTGATTATTCTTCCCTTTTCCTGGAAAGGAGCAGAGTAACCGGGACATTAAGACATACTGGGAACTTTGTGGTCAGGGTTTACAGTCACGAGCATATTTACCAAGATATGTATGCTCCTCTCACCAAGTTGTTCTTCAGTGTTGTTCTGAACATGAAATCAATTAAGGCCCTGCCTGTACATGTAAAGATGCCAACCACTTAGAACAGTGACTAGCTGAACAGTGACAAGTGTGAGTACTCAGGAAGCACAGACTATTATTATTAAGACTCCTAAACTGCTGTCCAGAAACAAACACAACATGGCATTCTAGCAATAAAAAGCTTTATATAAAAGTCAATATACTTTTTATCATTCTATGAAAAAAAAATTGACCATTCTATAGCCAAGTTAAAAACATTATTCTTGAAAGCTCAGAATCCTTTTTTTTTTCTATTCAGCTGACAACATTCTTTGTTGAAGAAACTAATCCTGCCATTTAAGACACCATTACTCACATCTACTCTGAGTCCTTACCATTCTTGCAGATGCTGATATTCAAAACTCCTGAGCCCAGGCAATTTCCTTTAGGTATGCAGAAGCCAGCATTGTCGGTGTTATTGTCTAAAATTTCTTTAGGCACCTTGTACCGAAAGGCAGGCAGTCCCTGCACACTCTCATAGTTACTGAAAGTTAAATACACTGACCTGTTAGGAAGTAAAAATAAAATGTCAACATGGGCTCCAGGAAGCACATCTACTTGGAAACAGTAAATTAGCAACAGTTTCAGGTAAAACATGGGTAAAAGTTTATAAGTGGAAAATGAACATGCAAAAGAAGACACTCAATGTGTAATAAAATACAAGATGAGTTGCAATAAAATATGCTTAGGAGGTTACAATTATGCTAATATCCAACTGATAAGGTAAAAAACAACAACCATAATGTGTGGCAGAAAATGAAGAAGATGACATTTAGAGTGGGAACTCACATTGAAAGAAACCAAAGAGTCCTTCAGACAAGCAGGGACATATGCCAGCATGGATAAAGCAGAAGCAAAGCAAAGGGAAGTGAGGGTGAAGAAGAAGCAATGCAGCTAAGATATGGAAACAATCCAGATGCCCCAAAACAGATGAGTAGATCAAGAAGATGTGGTGTATGTACACAATGGACTACTACCTGGTGATCAAAAAAGATAAACTCATGCCATCTGTGGCAACATGGATGAAGCTGGAAAGGATTACGCTAAGCAAAGCTAAGCAAAAAGGTAAGTATTAGATAGTTTCACTGAGATGTGAAATATAGAAAAATTAAAAAAAGGGGAAGGAAAAAGACAAAACTTGCAAGCTGACCATAGATCTGAGGCATACAGCAGGGGAAGGGGAGAGAGTAGGGTTAAAACGGGAAGGAAGAGCACTGTGGTTGGTGATGGCTCACGGGGTGCTGTGGTGGTGTGAAAACTACGAGGTCAGCTCCTGAAAGGAGAAATCAAATATTGTCCAAACATTAACAATGATGCAAGAAAATAAATGTAAAAAAAAAAAAAAGAAGCAAGCAGAAGCAGAAGAGGCAAAGGGTTGATTTAGTTCATTCTTTAAGGATTTGCAGTGTGCACTTTAGACAGATAGTTGGTTAGAACATATACTTTGAAACTCATTTCCCCCAAATAAAAATGGCTTCCCCATTTTGCCCTAGTCATTTATTTCAGGGAGGTTCAATATAATTCTGCCTTTATTCCTTTCAGAGTTTCCAGCAGTGGTCCCTGTTTGAATGAACCACCCTTATATTTGCACAGTACCCGCATCACAGAGTACAACACACGCTATCTTCACCGATCAGTCCTTCATTTGAAGGCTGAGATGAGTTGCTTTCCAGGCGTCAGTTTTTCCTCTTTGGCCAGAGGTGGGATGCATCTTTCATGGGATTCTGAAATGTGGGCATTGCCTTTTACTACACATACTACCCCTTGCAACATTTTTAAGTGAAATCTTAGAAAAACAGAAAAGTAGAGAAAATACTATCATAAATATGTTTTATAACAAATCCACTTAGGTAAATAAAAACTGTATTAGGGATACAGCAGAAGTTCTCTGGATAGCTCTCTTGGTTCTTAGTTCTCTGCGTTTCCAGATGTAACCACTATCCTCATTGTAGGTTTATCATTCCAGTGCAGGTTTTGCACTGTTACAAACCTTTACATTCATAAACAATGCACCGCGTTGTTTGCTATTTTTAAATAATGTTAGGTAAATCAGTAGACCATATTCCATATTTTCTCAGTAATTTGCTTCTTCATTCAATATTGATTTTAAGCTTTATTACATGAATATACACTAGTCAAGTACTTATATATTTTAAATCCTGTATGATATGCCATCATATAATGTACCACAACTTATTTATAGTATCCTTTTTATAGGAATTTAGATTGGTTCCAGTTTTTTGCTACAACAAATAACGATGCAATGAACATTTCTGTGTTTCTGTGTGTATATATACAGAGTTCCTCTGACCAGAGAACCAGAGTGTAGAATTACAGAGTTTGCATATCCTTGGCGTCACCGAACAGTGCCCATGGTTCTTCAAAGTGGTGGTACCAGGTAAGAATGTGTTCCCTCTGCCAAATCCTTTTAAAGACTCCCTCCTGTCTGGCCTCCCCGGTGGCGCAGCAGCAGTTAGGCGCTGCGCTGTGGAGCTGTCAGCACAGGTTTGCCCGGCTGGGGAGATTCCCACATGGCGCAGAAGACCTCTCCTGCCTTGCCCGCTGCTCCCCTCAGCAGTGTATTTCAGTCGATCTGCCTGTTCTGCTCCCCACTCTGTTTCTGGTAAATCCTCTTGCCACCCCATGCCTCTGGCCTGGACCCCAGCTTGTATGCAAAAATGAAATGAATCTTAAAAAAAAAAAAGACTCCCTCCTGTCTGCTGGGTGCCTTGTTCCATTCATTGCACTCAAATGCATTTTCTCTCCCTTCAGTCCTTCCACAAATATTTACTGACTAGGTCAGCCAGCTAAACAGTGACTATGATGTTCTGTATGAGAGCTGGAACGGTCTAAAGCATGACACAGTTAGTGGGGATGGAGAGGTGGGTGCACTCACAAGCTATTTCTGAGGAGGAATCGATGGTACCTTGTGACTGAGTAAATTCAGGAGAGGAAGGAGATTTACAGTGACACCCTTTATGGCTGGCTGGGTAAGTGGCTCAATTATATGAGTTATGAAACATCAGGAGAATACTACATTCTTGAGAATATTGAATCAACGGTGACAAATGTGTGTAGGTCACTCTGAGAAAAAGTTTCATTAAAAGCCTTGCAGGAGTGAGTGAGTGGAACAGGAAAAGGAGGCTGCTTGACTGAGTCACTCATTCAAGCAGAGGATGACGGGCAGGAGAAGCAGCAAAGGCATGATGAGATGGAAATCAGGGTGGAGAGCAGGATGCCTTCTTCTCATAGGGAGCCTTAATCATGTCTGTTGCAAAGAAGGAGCAGGCAGGAGAGTGGTAGTGATCTCAGGGGTAGAGAGAGTAGATATGATCACTGCAAAGCTTACAGATATGCAGATACTGATAAATGCGCAAACAAGGACAGCAGTATGATTTAATCTGTTTTCTAGGTAGAAGTTACCTATTGCTGGAAGAAGGCAGATAAAATGACAGAGCATATAAAAACTGAAGTTTATTATTGAATATACATATTCAATATTAAACAAACATTTAATATTATTTATTGTGGGACCGGTTCTGTGCTAAATATTTTGGTACCAATAATTCATTTGCCCTCATAACAGCTCCACAGTAGGCAACTGTTTTTATCTTTATTTCACAAATGAGGAACGTGAGGCATAGAGTAGTTAAATAAGTTTTCCCAAGTTGCACAAATGAAAGTGGTAGAGCCAGGGCCTCCCTGGTGGCGCAGGGATTAAAGTCTCAGCACTATCAAGCTATTACCAGCCACTGCAGCATGAGTTCAATCCCCAGCCAGGGAGCTAACCCACATGGTGCAGCAGACCTCTCCTGTCTCTCCCACTGTTGCCCTCAGCAATGTATTTCAATAGATCTGCCTGTTCTGCTCCCCACTCTGTCTCTGGTGAATCCTCTCACCTGCTGCACCACTGGCCTACACCCCAGTTCTTGTGTGCATAAATAAATAAGATAAATCTTAAAAAAAAAAGTGGTAGAGCCAGTATTCAAATAATGCTGTCAGGCTCTGGAGTTGGTGCTGTGACCCTCTCAACAGGCCATCATCATTCCCCACTGATGAATAATGAACAGCCACACTTAATAAGGGTAGCTACATATATTCCTCACATTTTTGGTAGTCATGCAGTAAAAAAAACTTAGAGTTTTCACCTGCAAAATTCAGATGGGAAGACATAAAGGATTTCTTCTTTGTGTATTAATGGGTGGAAAGAATCTCCATCTGTTCCGTTAATCATGTTGCATTGGTCTGTTGTCCACCAGTCAAGTGACCTGTAATTGATAAACACAAGAAAGAGTTGAGTTGATCAAATTTCATTTTAGATGTTTTCAAATGGTCAGTAATTTTCAAGACTTGACTAGGAGAGGTTTACCCATAGAATCTTACTGATATGCACCTAAAGGGTGATGTTGGATAGGGATTGGAACAAGAAGGAAAAATTAGGCTCCTGATCCTCAGTTTTGGTAGAAGCAGTAGCCAAAAGTCACTCCTTTGTCCAAAAAAAATAATTGACATAGAGGTTTAGAAATATCCATTTTCTTAAGGTAGGGATCCAATTTAGCATTAACAATAGTTTTGTCCACAGTCCACTAATAGGCGTACCCTGGATAGATTGGATAGATATGTCTCACTCTTTAATATTCATGACTGAACAATAATCCTGTCCCTGTTGGACCAGTCCTCTATTCCAAAATTAGCAGAAGAGTACTCTTGGGTCATAAAAAAGCTTAATGTTGAATCAACTCCATATTCCCTAAAAGTTGAGTTAGAGGGTCTTTTTAAATTATTTTTTTGAATAATAGCACAAAATGCAAAAGAAAAGAAAGGGTGGTCAATGAGTAGTCACTCTCAACTTCCGGTCATTAGTCTTCCAAGTAAAAATACAGAGCAGAGTTGATAAAACACAGAGAGAACATTTAGAAGGTCATCTTCTCCTATGTGGTTTGCAAATGCTCCTGTAATAGGGAGGGAGGGAGCAAAGGTAGGTCTACACTTTACTCAAACATAAACATCTCCTTAGACAATAAAAAGATGATAAATACAAACTGTAAGAAGAACTGAAGTTACTGGCCCGCTGGGCTGCAAATCTGGAAGTAAGCAGAGAGAACTAGGAGTTCAGTTCCTGAAGTTAAGAGGGATTAAAAGAGGTTCACCAAGGGCTTGGAATCAGGGTCTGGGGGCCGGAGTTCCCTGCTCATCAGGAAAGGCAAAAGAAAGCAGCTTCTGTCTGCTGTTGGAAGACAGCAGCTTCTCTCTGCTGAGACAAGCATGGAGCTGGGTGACTGGGAGGGAGGAAGACTCAGCCCCAGACCCCTAGGTGGAACCTGTCACGCTGCCTGATGCTGCCGTTTTGGCTGTGTCTGGGACATAACTGGGTGGGGGTCCTCCATGCATACTTGTTCTAGACTAGGGGCTCCAGGGTTAGCTACATGGAGGTAAGTGTAAAACTGTGACACAGGGAGAAGTAAGAAGAGGGGGCACAGTAAATAAGAGTGGTTTCCCAATTAAAATAATTCTGCAAATCAACTTTTTTTTTTTTAAATGAAGGCAACATGCTAAAAGGCAGGCACCAAAATCAACAATGAGGAGATGAACTTACTTCAGAAGAATTAAAGTAACTAGATAGCCTGGTTATAAATATGTGGTTTCATATCTTCAAAGAGACAAATGAAAGAATTACATTTTTTAAGAAAAGGGTAAATTACTCAAAATAAAAAGGAAAGAATGGAGAGTAAGGAGACAGAAAAGGGAAAAATTGAAATTTTGGGAATAAAAATAGTTTCTGAAGGAATTGGTTAATTGGAGGGTAACTCTAAATGTATACAAATATAAGCTCACAATGATTAAAAATGAAAGGATCAGTATACAGAGATTAGATCAAGAGCTCTAATGTTTTACTGGAATGCAGGAGTAGGATGGCAATGAGAATAGAGTGAAACAAAGAAGCACTAACTTAAATAATTTCTGAACATTTTCCCAAATTTAAGGAAAAAATGAGATTTTGGATTAAAATTATGTCTAGGAGCCAAACAGAATAATCATTTGGATTTAAACCCAATCTGTTACTTTCTTTCCAGTTTTTTATTTCTTTGATGTTTTAATATACACATTGAAATTATTGAATCATTTATGACATAATGATATATTTAAATTTTAAAAAGCACAAATATCCATGTACATAAACATATTCATGCTATGTTTCTACACCGTATGAGTCTTATTTATGTCGCCTAGTTTCCCCTCCACATGCAACTCTGCCGCCATTTTCTCACATATTTTCTCATAGAGCTTGTACATTTGGGGAGGGGTGTGTGTGCATAAACATGTTTATGTGCATGGATATTTTTGCTTTTTAAAATTTAAATAATACTTTTAGTCAAAAATAGTTTCAGATGGATAGAAAAGATGTGAAGATAATACAAAGACTTCTTGTATATTCTACACCAGTTTTTTTGCTTGTATTTCTGGGAAGCTTAGAAGTAATTTACTGTTAAAAAATAGCAACTCTTACTGCAGTGCCTGAAGAATTAGCCTCCTTTTCTCTTAAAGATTTCTAATTTCTCTGACTTTAAAAAGTTACCTTGTTTCATGTGCAGTTTTATTGTAAGCTGCCTCAGCTCTTTTTTGAAGATGTTTATAAGTTATAAATATTAAAAATGTTTCTGAGATGCTATAATACACATTTTTAAAGAAAAATACATAAACAATCCACCCACCACATTAAAGAGAGAAATTCTTTCCTCCTCTAAAAAGCAAGTAGTGATGTGAAAAGTGTTTGTGCTGCAGACACACATCATTCAGTGACTGCCAAGTGGGAGAACCAGGCTTTTCACTAGCTTGTAATTCATGTCCAGCCAAGAGAAATTTACAAATCATTAATATTTAATTTTTAAAGTATATTATTCCAATTTGACTTATGAAATATGTTAAAGACATTTTACATACTGATGGATTTTTTTATCCAAAAGTGACAGTATTGAAGTATGTTTTGAAATAATGCAGAAGCAGACATTCATTTCAAATGAAAATTGAAAAAATAATTAGTCATAAATCATTAGGCTTACATTTTTCCATTCCATTGCACAATCTTTGTATAGTCAAGATAACTGTCTTCTCCGGTTAGAAAAACATAGTCTCCGTCATTGGTCCCGTTTTTCTGAAAATAAGTGAACATTAATCATTTAGAACAACTGTGATGGTTAATTTTGTATGTCAACTTGACTGGTGCCTGGTTGTCTGGTCAAACCAGAGTCCAGATGTTTGTGTATGCTGTAGGTGGGATCAGCACTTACAATCAGTTCATTTTAAGGAATAAAAAGATTTTATGGATTGCACTGGGATGTAGTAGGGAAGCTGAAAACATTCTTTGATACAGACACCTGAGAATAAGACTATAGCACATGCACGCCAGCAGCATACAAGGCCTAGCCCATCCCCGGGAAGATCACTGGACTGGCTGAGCTCTCAAACGTACTTTCCAACAGCTCTAATTTTTACATTCAAGAACCCACAGTCACTGAACTCATTACTCTCTTATGCCAAGAAAGGTACCCGAAAATCAACAAGGAGAGAGATGTTCATTGGTGGTGTAATATGCAAATAAGAGCATCTGTTACTCAGCCAGGCCCCTTTTGCTCAGGAGCTCTGCGCCAACACTCCGGCCACACATCACCTCACCCTATCCATCCTTACACGCTGCCCTTCCCATTGCTTGGTTTCATCTTTAAATGTTTGAGAGAAAAGTGTTCTACAGTATTATTTCTTTCTTTATCCAGCACGGAATGGAGCAGGCAGAACAGCACATGGGCTACCAGGACTGAGGGAAGATTTGAGGCCAGACTTAGGTGAGTGCAGACGCAGGGGTGCTGGTGAGGGTGTGCACCCCCACAGCCTATCCTGGTCTTTGAATACGTGAATTTTTATGGCACTGGCCACAGCCAGTATTTGGTCAGAGCAGATAAAATCCAAACAAAGAAAGTCCGTTACCAATAACACTACAGGGAGTTTATTTGGCTCCAAAAGAGAAACAAACCAATCATTCATATTAATTCAGGGTCATTTATTGAGTCAGAAAAGAACAACAGTTCCTGAAATGTATATTTCAATTTATAGTTTGTAAAGCACTTCTGGAGTCTTCTCACTTTGCCTTTCAAAACTGCTTAAAGTATGAGGACTTTTAGCTTCACATTACAAACGAAGGAACTGAGGTTCAGAAAAGTCTTATGGTTATTAAATGAAAAGTCAGAATGCTAATCTAATCTCTCTGGTTCGAAGTCTCATGTTCCTTTTCCAGCTGTGAGAAATCCACTTGAGGTATTAACCTAAATGAACAATGTTACAGGACTTTTCACTGGTTGGGCCTTGTAGAGATACAGTGGAGTTTGCAAGGAGAGGCAAAGAAAGAAAAAATAAAATAAAACTACATATCCTTGCCTTGGGAAAGCAAAAATGTCTTCACCGTTCTGTAAATGTGGGCTACAATCTATAAAGATATATATATATATATATATATATATATATATAAAGATATTAGCTGTAAGTCTGATGAGGTCAATGATGTAAAAACCCAAAAAAGCAAGGTATATGATGATAATGATACAAGAAATATTTAAAAAGTTCCTGGGTTTCCAGATGTGTTGGAAGATCTGCGTGGCAGATGGCCAGAAGCTACTGGATGGACCACAAGAGCATTGAGGGAATCTTTGAATCTCTTCATTGGAAATTCTCTGAAACTACTGCTAGAAGGGAAGGCTAGTCACAGCTTGATAAGAGATCACTGCCTCCCAGTCCTGTGGAAACTGGGTTAGGACCTTCTAGGAACATCCGTTGGGTCTGCTCACTACGGTGAAGGACTTAGAGTTGGTGGGACCCTACATCTAGAACTCTGTCTCTTGCATAGATAATGTTAAAAACCTGTTTACTACTGTTTGCACAACTTCTAAGTTTTGCATAGCTTTGAAGGCACAGGGGCAGTATTACCTAGCATCATTTGTTCCAGAGGAACTGAAATGCTCAGGGATTCTACGATGAGGGTGAGACTCTTGAGCAGTTTACAGAATAGCTACGTATTTAAAGATGAGGAAACTCATCACAATCGCTTCTTCAAGCTTATCACTTACTAACTTCCCAATAATATAGATATTGGGGTAATGTAGATATTTGTACTGCTTTTCATTCTAATCCATTTGAAACTCAGGCAGCAATAACCTATGTTTTGAATAAGAATTATCTGAATACTGATATTTTTGGTTTTAAGCTAAAGTAAATAAAATCCTCCAGGAACAGCCCAAAATTCTGCTTCCCAGTAATCACAGACAAGGGACACATAGAGCTCAAATTATCACAAATGCCATGTCTGAAAATCTAACAAGTAGCTCCCACCCGTAACTAAACATTCCTGTTTAGTTTCTCATTTGTCTTGTCAGGCTGATCCAATGGTTTGGTCCCCAAGTTACTGAAATGAAACTTAGCATTAATCACTGATCTGTGATACTTAGTAAAGCATTATGTGCACCTGATTAATGGCCCAGTCACACTTTACGTGTTTTCACAGCTATGTTCATTCACAGTCAGTGCCGACAGTGTGTTAAAATTGTGGGGGAGGTTTTTTTTTCCCTACTAAGGTATTTTCATTTTCTTATTTTTCACATACTTTACAACTCATCTAGAATGCCAAGCAATTCTGGTCTCCTAGAAGAAACCCAAAGTGAAGATGAAGTCTGGCTTGGGGTAACTCCCCTAGTAGAACTGAGAATCTGAAAAGAAAAAAAAAATCACTTACCCCATAGAATAGGCCAAAATAGGCTGGGATCTCGGGCCTGAAGATATTGATGAGGGACATGATCTCATCCTTGTAGCCCCAGAGCATCTCATGGACAGTGTGCGTCACGAAGAGCTTCTGCTGATAGGCCTTCAGCAGGGCCTCAATGAGCTCCCGGAGAAAGTGGTTAGTGAACCATTCCATGGCGGTCTGAGGAGCAAAGGCAAATTCAGATAGCAGTGCCCCCATACCCACTGTCTCCCACAGCACCCTTAGCAAATGAAACTACTGAAATTCAATTAGAATTATTATTACATGGAATTGCATTAGAGACAGAACCCAATGAAAGTAGGCTATAGCTAAGTAAAAATATTGAAACCATATAGCTAAAAATTCAGCCAGTGAGCTCCTCCTCTCTGGCTTCGCATGCAAAAATATGGCTCTTCAGTTATATCCTTCCTCAGTCTTATATTTTGTAAGTGTAAGCTTAGTATCCCCATAAGCCACTCAGTTACATCCGCAGGACATGATAAAGGAAAAAAGCTCTTGTAAATACATTGTCATCTTTGGCCACCAGGTGGCACCGCCTCCTTCTTGATTTGGGGCCAGAGGCTGGACCCTCACTATAAGGGCTACATCTGGGTTCTTAATACTTTATAGGTCCTGGGTCCACCAATAGTATTCAGGGGCATATGCACTGGTCAGTTAGGAGTTAGAGTGGGAGCCTCAGACAGTGTTGGTATAGGTGGGTCTCAAGGGTGTCATTATTATAAGAAATTATATTAGAGACAGAGTTGACAGAGTCCAATGAGATCAAGCTAGATTGTAATTAAGGGCTCAGTCTACGCTTATTTGGAAAGGGGGAAAGAGTCAACACATATTTGTGAATTTAAAAATCCAAGACAGAAATCTAAACTAAGAAGTGGTATACACATTCTATTGCTAGAGGTTCTGGACAAAAACAAGGAGCAAATAAGTATTTTAAAAATAATTAGCTACTCCCTGAAAATCTTAGGGACAGATTTATGTGCATATATGCTGTTCCTGAACACAAAGCAAGAAACTGAGAAATAAAACCCTAAAATTTGCTTTTTGTCATAATTTGAAAAGACCTTGATTAAAAGACCTCAGGGGGGAAAAATCTAAAGTGACCTTTAAAGAAAGGAATGAACTTTAAAAGTTAAAAAGTAAATAAAAAAGATTTTAAAAGGAAAGAAAATAATATTTCTCTTATGTGTATTTTTAATGTAACTTAATGGCTTCTAATATTAAACCGTAATAGTTTTATCCTAGCTCTTTCTTTTCTCATAAAATCCACAATAATTATACTTAAAATGCTTACTTACCACTGCAGGAATATTTAATGTTCTAATTAAGTCTATCTGGGGATCTCCAACAGATTGGTTTCGAACAAAAATATAGGTTTTGTTGCTAACAGCAGCTATTGTTGTTCCATTATCCCCAAATTGAATATCTCCCTTGTTCCTGAGTTCCCTGAAAGAAAGAAAAGGATGTTGTTTGAAAATAGGCACCATTTTAATAAACAATACTTTCCCTTTCTTTCAGCATTAGAATTATTTTCAATAAAACTTCACAATATAACCATTATCAACAGAGATCGCAGAGAGCAACCTTAGAAGAAATGGAGGTTAAAGCCAAAACTTTGGAAGGAAATGAGGCCTAGGAGAGGCTCTTCTCCAAAACTGTAGTTTTCATTCTTACCCCGCATTGTTTAAGGGTTGCTTTGACCAGAGAACCAGTTAGTGAACCCTCTCCTGAGTTACAGTTTGATCCCTAAATATTTTTAAAATTTTCAGTTCACTGATTGAGTTTGAATTTATTTATTTAGATTTACTTATTGATGAGTTGAGGTATAGGCGGGAGGGCGGGGGACAGGGGTGAGAGGATTCACCAGAGACAGAGTGAGGAGCAGAACAAGCCAGTCTACTGAGATACACTGCTGAGGGGAACAGCGGACGAGACAGAAGAGGTCTGCTGCACCATGTGGGTTGGCTCATTGGCTGGGGATTCGAACTCCTGCTACAGTGGCTGCTGATAGCTTCACAGTGCTGACTTAACCCCTTGCGCCACCAGGTAGGCCCTCAGTTTGAATTTAAATTTATCAATGTATTCTTATTTCTAACTTGAATTCAGTTGAAAATTTATTTAACAAAATGAGTTCCTAAGGTGTAGTAAATCAAGAGTTCACCCTGATTTTGCTACATGGTCCAGCTACATGAGGTCTGGGCCTGGTGTCAGGGGTGGGCCCTTGCTTTGGGCACACAGTTGGAGCTGGAGATGTCAAAACACTCAAGATAACTAATATGTTAATGCAATTTTAAGTCCAAATTAATGAAAAAAATTAAATTGTCAAATTTTAAATAAAAATAGAATTGGTATTTTAACACCTCATGATAGTCTTGGCCCTGCCAGTCCGCACCTGATGTGCCTTCAATGCCAGGGTCTATTCCTTCTCTCCGTTTCCCTTTCTTTCTCCTGTTCCCTCTGGGCTGTGCTCTCTGACGCAGTGGCCATGCCTATTGAGCCCTTCAGTTGTGGTTCACTGGGACTGAGGTGTGTTCTAACAATAAAATACACTTCAGATTCAAAAAGTCAAAAAAATAAAAAATAAATTTTTGATATAAATATTTTGATATGATTATTAAATTATTAAAATTACTTCTACCCAATTCTTTTTTTTTAAGTGGCTACTAGAAAAATCTTAAATCACATATGTGATCATATCATGTTTCTATTGGACAGAGCTCCTCTAAGAGTTTGTAATTCCAGCTCAGGCAGGAAGCATCTGTTGATGGGGCTACTCGGCAGCTCCTCTCAAGGCCTTTCATGACCACAGTGGGGTTTTTGCACCCCTGACCCCCGTGGACCTTGCTGTCTGTGGTAGGCCTGGGCACTATTATCACCTGCTGAGTGACACCATTTAGATTGTGAAGGAATTATCTTGAAGCCTCTGGTAGACTAAAAATAAGCTAAAGCAATGAGTGTACCTCTTAAATCCCTTCTAGACTTTAAAATAAAAATAGACACCAAATAATAAAGAAATACCTACATTGAGATGCATAAAAAGAGATGAGTATTTCTCTTTCTCAGCACTAAGAACCCAGCTACACAGAGCCACATGCATCTCTGACACTCAACACAGCTCTTGAAAGGGTGTAATCTTTCATTTCATTTAATCCTTAAAATAAGCTGTGTCACAAAGAGAGCAAGTATTTTTGCCTCACTTTTACTGATGAGGCATAGGGCAGCAAAAGAGTCAGAATTTGGACTCAAACTTTCAAATTCATACTCAGTACTCTTTCCTCTGTATCGTATAACCACTTCTTCGAATTGATGCTTAAAGACATCTGCAGGATTGAAACCAATGAATATTTCTAACACAAATCTAAATAATTGTGAAGGAAGTAGGAAGAATATATGTTCTTTCAGATCTCAAGAAATATATACATAGTCTGTGAAGGCTTATTGTGCTAAAACATTTGTGCAATTTACACTTAAGGGGTGTTTGCACGTAGGGGTCTTTGTGGTGGGCTTCTGTGGTTGTTAGAAACCCAGGACACTTTCTCCCTGTCAGAGTCCTGATTCCCTTTCCCCTCTTGCACTGAGCAATGGGGTAGAAACTAAGCTCCACAACTCCTTTTCCTTAGCCTCTGAATTGTGAGCACAGAACCTTAAGATGGAAAACACAGCAGAAAGATGGACTAGTCCTCCTAGGGTGCGCAGGTGACCGAGGCACACATCTGGGATCTGGATCTTTAAAGCTGCCTGGTACTTTGCCCCTCTCCTCTGAGTTGCTTCCTTGGATTCTGTAACTCACTTAAAAACCTTCAAATAGGGCCTCCCTGGCGGCTGAACGGGTTAAGCACATCGCTGTGGAGCTGTGAGCAGCTGAGGCACAAGTTCCATGCCCGCAGGGGAGATTCCCACATGGCGCAGCAGACCTCTCCTGCTGCTCCACTCAGCAGTGCACTTTAGGAAATCCGCCTGTTCTGCTCCCCACTTTGTCTCTGGTGAAGCCTCTCACCATTCCACACCTCTGCCCTATATCCGTTCTTGTATGCATACATAAATAAATCTTAAAAAAAAAAATAAGGAGGGCAGATTTGTCCAGGCACAGCTGTTCATAAAGGGGCCCAAGATCCTACGTTGGCCAAACTGAAGGCTAAGGCATTTAGAAGTAGAAAAAGTGACACCAGGGTAACACCAATTTGCACTTCAAAGAAAGCAAGCCAGGCAGCCAAGAGCTGGAACTCAATGTTGTTCCAGAAACCCAGAGTTCAACTTTGCCACATTTTCTGATGAAGGATGAAAATCCATAACCTTGCTAATGCTTTTCTTGCTTTTTCACTAACCCTTGGGCAATGAACCTAGACTCCTGAATAATCCCAAGCCTAGAGCCTGCTTCAATATATTTTATTTAAGTTTACTGACTTTAGAAATTAATTTTAAAAGGTTTTCTTTACTGTTTACCCTCGAAGAACCTGTTTTAAATGGAAGTCAATAGTCCAGCAGATGGTGGCACAGTGAAAACCCTGGGCTCACCTCGTGCAGTAGTCACAGTTAGATTATAATAAAACAAAGTCAAAATCTCCCAGAGGGAAAAATGGACAGTCACAGGACACAGCCATGAACAATGGTCTCGTGGAAAGGGTAGGAAAAACTTCAAGTGAACTTTATTTACAGTGAAATGGGGTAGCACGACCCACAAAAGGGAGAGGCAGCTGCTGTGCCTTCTGCAGCTGTTGACTCAGGCACATGCCAACAATGGGGACTTCTGAAAACTGGCACTGGATAAGGGAGTGCTTGAGTTGGCACCCAAGATGGAGCATGCTTTGTTGGAGAGCTGCAGGGGTGAGGGTACAGAGTGAGGATTACTGGTATGAGCCTGAGGCCCTCAAATCAGAACAGCTGGAGTAACAGTGTGGCCCATCAGAACCTGTCAGAAACCAAGATACCCAGCAGATCACACAAATGGCCCATCATATTCCCACCTCGAACAAAAATTAATATAAGTAATTCATAGGACAATGAAAATGAAACAAACAGAATATAATAGGAAACCCTCAAAAAATAAAAAAGACAAGACAAACCAAAAGCCAAAACTCAAGACATAAAGGAATGGTCATGGGCACTTATGTTTCAATGAGCAACATAAATGTAGATGGCCTGAACTTACTAGTCAAAAGATGTAGATTGGTTGAATGAATTTCAAAGCAAAGTACAATCTTCTGTTGTTTACAAAAACCTTATGTTACCAACAAAGACAAACACAGTCTTAGAGTTAAAAACGGATGACAGTTATACAAACGAATGGCAACCAAAAGAAATCAGCAACAGCTATATTTATATTTAAGAAAATAGACTTCCAATTAAGAACGGTAATGATAGAGATGGATACTATGATTAAGGGTCTAATACAAGAAGAAGAAATAACACTTATTAATATATATGCACCAAATGATGGAGCACTGATACACATAAGGCAATAACAGAACTTAAAAGAAATATTAATAACACAATAGAGAACTTTAACATCCTACTAACAACAGTGGACAGATAAACAAGACAAAGAATAAACAAGAGCTTTAGATGTAGACATTGACTGAACACTCCACCCCAAAACTACTATACACACATATTTTTCAAGTGCACACATTTCTCAAATGTATGGAACATTGTCAGAATAAACCATATCTTGGGACACAAGTCAATTATCAATAAAACTACAGGAAAAATATAAATACTTGGAGACTAAACAGCATGCTGCTTAATAGCTATTGGGTAAAAGAAATCACAGAAGAAATAAAAAAAGTATCTTGAGATGATCAAAAATGATACAAGCTACTTTGTTTCTGAATAAATCCACTTATTGGTGAAATAACTGGTTAGTTTTTTGCTTGATATTTATAAGATCAAAGGAAATACTAAATTTCAGTGAGATGTTAGTGAAAACAAAATTTAATTTTCGTCACCCAAGTCATAGGCACCTTAAATTCCTGAGTTAAGAACCCCTGTAAGATGTTTTTGGGCTTTCCTTCTGAGTAAGTTAATATCACTTTTCAAAATGAGAACATGGAGGAGGTAATGTAATAGTTGACAATGTTTTATTTCTAGGATTTATTTGTTCTCATGACCATAGCTACAATATCTTGGCCAGCAGATACAATGACTCCAAAGATGTTTTAATGGAAGAATCCTGGGTGTCTCTGGGTGGTGATGAGAACCATGTATTTTCCTCAGAAGATGAGCAAGTGACAACAGGAGAAGATCCGGGGCCTCAGAGGGCAATTGTTTGTTAGGCTTTCTTTTTTTTAGTTCTCAGATGAGTTCGCTCCTTTCATCAGGAGGAATTTAGTAAAAACGCGAAAAGACAAATACTACATTGACTACACTCACAGGACAGCTGTGCAATTTGTAGAAACAAAGTAGAAAGGTGACTACCAGGGGCCGGGTGGTGGTGGGGGCAGTGGGAAGGGGGAATCACTTAACAGGTGAACAGCTTCAGATCAGCAAGATACAAAAGTTCTGGAGATCTGTTTCACACTGATGTGAAGATACCTAACTACTGGGCTGTACACTGAAAGATGGTTAAGGTGATATATTTCATACGATATTTATTATCACAATAAAAAAGTGGCCAAATTGTAAAACAAACAAACAGGACACAAGGATCCTAATTCTGGTTCAACATCTAACTGCATACATATAAAAGTGCTTTTTTAAAATGAAGGCCCATTTGTTTTTTAAGATTCCTGTATATAAAAACAGAGTCAATGCTGGATACTGATTTCTATGCAGATAACACTTGTCAACAGTGAGATCGTTACTGACTTAAAAAGGCCTAATCTGTGGTATCTTGGTGTGCTGAATATAAATATAAGCCTGATATTTTTTATTAGCTCTCATTTTGAAGATATTTCATATAATTCATTGTGTAAATTTATCCAGTAGGACTGCAACAACATCCTAAATTAGCCTAGAATGATGTCATATTGCATGGCATTGCATAATACCATCATGCACACATCATCCAGAGTTGATTGCATCATTTTCTGATGCAATGCAATACTACTGCCAGGCAGCTGCTGAAGTAAGCTAACGTCAGCAGTGCACTATATAAAGCCCTGTTGGAAAGGTTGAGCATTGAAAATATTTCAGACTTTATGGGCCTCCCTGGTGGCGCAGCGGTTGGGCGCTGCGCTGTGGAGCTGTTAGCCGCGGGCGATGCCGGTTCAACGCCCAGCCAGGGAGAATCCCACATGGTGGGGCAGACCTCTCCTGCCTCGACCGCTGCTCCCCTCAGCAGTGTATTTCTGATCTGCCTGTTCTGCTCCCCACTCTGTCTCTGGTGAACCCTCTCGCTGCCCTGTGCCTGTGGCCTGTACCCCAGCTTGTATACATAAATAAAAACAAAAATTCTTAAAAAAAAAAAAAAGAAAATATTTCAGACTTTGTGTGAGACCGTTTAAGCTACTGTTCCATAGAACTGTTATTATTTTATCCATTTAGGCACAATACAGGACAGTAATGCCTCAAAAGTGTGTTAACAGCGTGGACAATTTCTGCTGTATTTGTGGGGAAGTGACATTAGCCAACCAGAAGAAAAGTATAACTTCTCAAGTGAAGAGGCTTGACTTCGGATGCAAGGTTTGTGACCAAGACAAGCCTTGGGCCCCACATATATGTGGTGCTACATGTACAACACAGCTTTCACAGTGGTTAAATGGCAAAAGACCATCAATGCTGTTTGCAGTCCCCGCAGTGTGGAGAGAGCCAAGCAACCACATAAAAGACTGTTACTTCTGCTTGGTTCCTCCTCTTTCCGGCGGAATAACAAAGCAAAAGAAGTTGAGAACAATCTACCCAAACATTCCATCTCCATTGAGACCAGTTCCACATGGTGAGGGACTTCCTATTCCAGAACCACCAGCAGAATATCCTCTTGATTCATCTGATGAGGACAAGGGTAGCTGACCTGTTCTTCTCCTGTTCCATCAGCATGCAGTGATCCAGATTTTCACTGTGGTGCATCATCAACCCCACACAGACTAACACAGAAGAACTAAATGACCTAGTTCATAATTTGAACTTATCCAAGAACAAGGCAGAATTGCTAGGATCAAGACTCCAACAATGGAATCTTCTAGAAGAAGATGTCACAATTACCTTATATTGAAAGCGCCACCAGCAGTTGGAGGCTTTCTTCAGAAAGGAAAGTACTCTTGGTATTCTGTTCCGATATTGAGGGCCTCATGAATGCCTTAGAAATCACTCCTGACCCACAAGAATGGAGACTATTTCCAGACTCTTCGAAACTGAGTCTCAAGGCTGTGCTTTTGCACAATGGAAACCGTCTTCCATCTATTCTATTCCTGAACAGCTGGTTCAAGAGACAAGCGAAGAAATCTAAGAAGTAGTCTATGACTTGATTTTTTACAGGTATTAGCCATAGGCCTCTTACTATTGGCATGCATTTTGTGACGTAAACATCAATTTATTGCACATTACAAAAAAAACTAGAGCCAAAATTAGAATTTGACTGTCATATTTGTGTTGAGCACATACAAATTAAATTGATAGGAAATAACTAATTTTATTTCAGTAACATGACTTTTGTAAAAATTTGTTGATCAGTGTAATCCACTAAGACTAATAATAATAACAGCAATTCCTTAACTAGCACCATTTATATGCTAGGCACTAATCTAAGCACTTGATAAATATTGACTCATTGACTCATTGCATCCTTGCAACAATCCTGCGGTGGAGGTCCTATTTTTGTTCCTTTATAGATAAGGAATCTTATCTCTATATATCTAGATCAGTAAGTGGTGGAGGCAGAATTTGAAACAGACAATTCAACTCTAGAGCCAGAGCATAAGCACCTGGGGCGGGAACCAGGATTTTATCACTGAATTCCAGTACTGAGAATAGCACTGACTCATAATATATGAATCCACCAGCAACTAGTTATTGAGCAATCAATTATGTTGGAACCATGATGCAATTTTACCATTTAGCAGTTCTAAGATGAAAGACCCTACTGTCTGCTCCCCTTGTTTTTTTTCCTCTACTTCTTAACACATTGTATGCGGGAAACGTATTTATACATTTTACGTTGACTGGTAGTAGAGCGCTAAGACAAATAATTCATTTTATAGTAAATCACAAAAAGTTCCATTGAAAAAATATGTAAAACTAAAGTTATAGTAATTTTACTGAATGTTGCCATTTGCACAAAAAATCAGCAAACATGGCCTGCGCCACCTGTTTGCGCGCGATAAAAACTACCCGCAAACAATGTGGTAAGGAGATATGTTATTGTAAGTAGTATTGTCAGGAGGTAGGAGGGGAATGCTGCAATAAGGGAAATGCAAGCACCTCCTTCTACTAAACTTTTAAAATAAGACCAAAGCAATTCTCTGAACTCTCCACCAGCATTTGGAATTGGTGGCCACTGCCAATGACTCTAATCTACTCTGCCACATGTCATCTCTCAGACTCAGGAGGGGTGGGAGAAGGATTTAGAGGCAGACTTAATGAATTCTGGAAAACTGGTCTAAAACTAGGTATGTGGGATCAGAAAATAGGGAGAGGCCCTAAAAGTCACCAAAGAAAAAAAATCACAGGGCCACCTTACAAGAGAAGAGGTTGGGGAACAGCTCTGTGTGGCTCAATAACTATTCTGCCAATTCAGGAGGAGCAGCTGCATTTCTAAACATAACAGAATGAACTGGGCCCATCACAAAGCCATTCTTTGTTGAGGTATCACATGTGTATGCCAAAGATCAGCAACATTTCAGACAGATGTAAACAAAACCCGTGTTCCCCATGCAGCAGGCAGAGAGTGCTCTCAGGAAGAGAGGAGGACATGGTGGGGTCACACCATGTGTCTGGAAGGAGGCAGGCAGGACTTACTTGTAAGTATATGGCCCCACTTCTTCTAAGCGGGGGATCTCTCCTCTGAGGATCTCCTCTGGATTTGTGACATTGAAGAAATAGAACTGCATGTACACGGGCAGAGGGGGATTCTTCCAGGTGTCAAAGGCCTCAGTACCATTCCTTAGCACGATAGTCTAGGAGAGAAAACCAAAAAGAGATTTACAAAGGGGAGACAACTGGCTCTGGACACAGAGGCAGAGAGAGAAACACATTCTAACCAGACCTGCTGTTCACTTATTTTCTTCACAGGCATTCGACTGTAGTCCTGTGAGAGCCAACATAAAGCCCACAGCCCTATTAAGGCACAAAAGGGCCACAACAAATATCTGTGATAAAAGGCAGATGTGGAAGCCACAGCTCATAGGTGGGAGTATGGTGTTACTGAGGGCATAGACTGAGCACCCAAAAAGCCTGTTTGGTTTTGTGATGAAGATTTCACCTATTCTCAGGCAATTCTAAGGTGCGCTGGATGCTCCCGGCCTGCTCACATGAGAGAAGAAGGGAAGACAAACCCCAAAGGTAAGCATGGGTCCTTCCAGTTGAGACAGAACCCCATCCATCCCTAATACTTCCACTACTAGCAGCTTTACATGCCTTTTCTCATTCAATCCCTAACAAACCCGTGACACAGAGATGCTTTCCCTGTTTTAAAGATGAGGAAGCTGCAGTGAAGTGCTGAGGATATCCTTGGTCTACAATTCTTCCTTTTTTCCCTATCCTTACTAAGTATTATAAGATGAATTATGCCTTCTCCCCATTTGTATATGTAAGTCCTAACTCCTAGTATCTTAGAATGTGAATAAATTTGGAGCCATTTTATGGTTAAATGAGGTCATTGGGGGGGGGGGGCTGCAGTTCAACCTGACTGATTCTGTAAGATGTTAGGACTCAAATACACACAAAGCAAACACCAGGTGAAGACAAAGGGAGAAGACAGCCCTGGAAAGCCAAGGACAGGTGCCTCAGGAGAAACCAGCTTGGCTGACACCTTGATGTCAGACTTCAAGCCTCCAGAAGTATGAGACAATACATTTGCACGGTTCAAGTCTCCCAGCCTGGGGTGTCTGGCACGGCAGCCCCAGCAAACAGGCACACCATGGGCCCCTAGAAGAGATTTCTTCCAGCCTTGCTGACTTTAGCCAAGGGATTTGCCTTGATCAACTGAATATAGCTGGAATGGCAGTGCCCCAATTCTGAGTGAAGGCTTAAGAGGCAGGATAAGCTTCCACCAGGCACACTCTGCCAAGAGAAGAGCATGCCCCAGATTGCTGTTGGTCCTTCAGCCAAGGCCCTAAAATGTGATGTGTAGACCAGACACGAAGCTGAGAAGAAACCTGCAGTCCAGCTCATTCAGTTGAGCCAGCCAAGCTCACATGGCAGCCACCTGCACGCCTAGGGTGTGGCATTGCTGTGATAAGCCACCGAGGTTAAGGAGTGGCTTGTTCTCCAGCATTGCCTGGTTAATACAGGGCCAAGCCAAATGCAGAGACCCAATATACAGCAATCTTACAAGTCCTCCACTTGTTAATGGAAATAAACTACATTTTTACAGTAAAAATTATGAGTTACACAAAAAGATAAAAACATAGTCTGAGATTAAACAACCAAAGGGTGAAGAGTGACTAACTCTGGATCATTGTTGTTTTCTCCTTAATGATATCTTGCGTTTTCCAAATGCCTTCTAATAAATTTTAAAAAGTTGACATTGAGAAAAAATTTAAAAAGAAAACCAAACAGGGAAATGGGATCTATGACAAAATGTCAGGCCACCTGTGAAAAAGCTGGTAACCCCCGACATCACCTGTCCCTCCTGTACCAGTGAGGTTCTAAGTGACAGCAAACAAAGGGGTTGGCTTCAAAACACAGGCGAAAATGGACAGTGACCCAGCAGGATTCAAATTTTAGTAGCTCAGGCCTCCAGTTTAATGGAAGCAATGTTGCAAAGGAACTTAATAATAGCGCTATTATTAAATAGAAAACATCCTAAGAATTTCTGCAGGGAAAAACTAAGTGGCCTTAAGAGAAGTTAATGTGGAACGCCTCAGCCTATCAAAGCAAGGTTGGCCATCTCAAGGCCAGGGAGTAGATTTTGGTCCCCAAATTGGTCATCCACAGAACTGGCATTACTTGTGGTTTGGTATCAGTTCAGAATGTCTTATCATCCTATGTCTATCCAAATCACACATCATTGAAATACTCTTAACTGTCACTATAGTACTGACTGAGTTGAGATCAAATTGGCAAGACAGAAAAATCGAGAGGCAAAGCATGAAACCCCTGTCTTTCAGTGGCGGGATCTGGCTCAGAGCCAGTGGAGCTCCCCCCGTCCCTGGGCACAGATCTTGCCCTGTGAGCCCCTCCCTGGGCATTTTAGTTTGTTGTTTTTTGGTTGTTTTTTTTTTTAAACAGAGCTTTGTGGTCTTTGATTTCATTTTCTGAAAGGAGTCTGGCATCTAGGAGGAGCTCTGCAGGGGAGCATAAGCTCAGTGAGTAGAGAGAAGCCCAGGACGGGAAAGGCCCTCGGATGGATGGGATGAAGCTCAGAGGCCCTGGAGCTAAGGCACCAGGCTCGAGGTGACGCCGAACAAGGGTCTGGAACTAGGGTGGCTTCCTCAATCTCCCCTCCTACCTTTGCACACAACATTTTAATAGAACAGGTATATACATTTTAGTTGTAGAAGTTACGGGAAGAGTCTTTGTCACAGAGTGTACATATCGCACCTAGAAACAATTCAGTCACCTTAATTTAGCCTACCTAAAACTAACGTTAACTATGAGAAATTTGACAAGTAATAATTTGTCTTTTACAAGATTTTGAGGACCCATAGATGTTTACAAAGTTGTCTGTCATTAAAGCAGGGACTTCTTTTCGTGTCCACACATTTCCAGAAAAGGGCAGGGCTTAATTTACCTCCTCCATGAATTCCCTGGGTAGCCCTTCAACTGAATGGATCACTCCTTGCTTTGAATCTCGTAACATATCACATAGGAATTTCTTAGAAATAGGAAGAAAACGTATTCCAAATTTTCTTCCCTTAGAAAAGGGAAGAAAATATCTTCTAAATTGAGTCAACACAAGCACATGAAGTTAGCAGCTGAAAATGAGAAAGGAAGTCCCAACTACTCAGTACCTCTGGTTAACATCTAGGTTAATTGTTGGCTTTACAAGACAGAAGGTGCTGACTTCCCAAAAATGATTAGGGTTATTTTTCTTTTTTATTTAATACTCTCCATGTGTCTAGGACAATGCATTTCCTGGAGAAATATTTGTTCAATCAACAAAACATAATACTAGAAAACATACATGGTCGCTTCCATCAACTTTGCTTATGAGATTCCGGGAGAGAAGAACTTAATGTCAGGTAACTGGAGAAGCACACAAATGGTCAAATGCAAAGCCACCGTGCCAGGCCTTTTAAAAGCAACGCTACAGTCTCAAATCCAAGAGGGGTTATGTGTACCTACAGGATATGTGGTTCACTGGCACTGAGTCAGGAGAAAACAGAATCACAGAAACACATATCTCTAATGCCTACTGGTTTCTGTATCTTACCAGTAATCTAGCACCCAAAAGAGCTAAGTGCCCCAGCTCCTCCTGTGGGTAGAAAGAAAATCTGTGTCTCTCCAGGAGCCCTTTTCCTAAAAATTATTTGAAGCAGTTCTATACTCACAGTTTTCATGCAAAGTGTAATACAAATCACGGAAGCCATCAAGACACTGTATGTGCCAGGCACTGTAAGAGATACCCAGTAACATGGATATAGTTTCCAGAGGAGCTTACCTTTTATCTAGGGGGATACTGATACACAGGCCAAGTAATCACAACACAAGGAGTTATGTGATCAATGACCAATGAGTGTGTGAGTCAATGGATTCCATAGTGTTCAGACTATAGATCCTATGAACTGAGATGGAGAAAGATGGTGCTTTAAGGGAGTCAGGAAGAACAAATAAGATCTGCAAGCAGAGGGAGTCACAGGAATGGACGCCTTATGCACAGCAGGGGTTCACCTATCCTGTAACTAGTCACAGTGAGCCCTTCCTTTCTGCCAGTTCTGTATCATTCTTCCCAGAGGCCTCAGCTTAATCAGAAAGACAGTGGATGTGGGGAGTGAGACAATAGGGACATATGGTGGATAGTATCAGGTCTGACTAAGTGAGCTTCATAGGGGATAGGGACATTGGTTTAGAAGTAGGTCATGTATGATTAGATTTTACCTGTTATACAATGGGGATCCATGGAAGGTTTCTGAACTGCAGAATGTTATCAAGAGCCAGGTACAATGTTGACACTTTATCTCATCTACCCCCCATAATGGTCTACAAGGTAAAAAAAAAAAAGTATGTTCCCCATTTTTGACTTAGACAGAGGCACAAAGAAGTTAGGAGAATGCCTATCGCTAGCAGGGGGTGGAGTCAGCCTCCACCCTAGCACTCACTCCAAACCTGCACTCCTGGCAATGTTCAATTTTATTGGAGCCCTGGACACCTAGTTGGTTCCAGAATGGTTCAGGAATCTCCCCACGCCACCCTTCTGTGCTTGAGGAAACAGCTGACTGCAAAGAAACTCCCTTCCCTATAAGTCTGAGAGAAGATTCACAGATGCCTCTTGGTCTACATAAGACACAGATCACCAGACTGGCATTCTTCTCTTAATTAACTGAACCAGTTGTTCCCAATGTTCGATGAGAAGAAAATGCTTGTTAAGGCATGGAGACTATAGTTAATAATACTGTATTATATACTTGGAAGTTATTGGCACAGTGGTTCTCAAGTGTTCTCAACACACACACACACACACACACACACAGGCAACTGTGTGAGGTGAAGAAATGTTAATTAGCTTGACTGTGATAATCACATCACAATGTATCCACTATTAGAAGGTGTGGTACATAGACACAACAGAATACTACTCAGTGATCAAAACAGATAAGCTCATGCCACTTGTGGCAACATGGATAGAAGTGGAAGGGTTGATGCTAAGCAAAATAAGTCAGAAGGAAAAAGATTAATATCGAATGGTTTCACTTATATGTGTAATATCAACAAGCCAAACAATGGGCCAAGACGAAGGGAGCTGTAGGAAGGGGTGAAAACAGAGGGGGAAGAGCACAAGGGAATATGGTGATGGGGGCTATGGGTGCTTTGGTGGTGGGAGAATCATGTGACACGCCTGAGGGGAGAAATCATATATTGTCCAAAAATTATCAAGGATCTAAAAAATATATATATATAAATGTAAGAAAAAAATTCATTATTTAAAGCATCATGCTGTGTACCTTAAAGATAGACAAATTTTAATTGTTTAAGGTACCTCAATAAGGCTGCAAAAAAGGTCTGCTAACCAAACTTTGGTTAAGTTTCTCTCCTTCCCAGTCTTGTTCACTGCTCACTATAAAAGAAAGACTCACCTGCAGATCATACCGTTAGGCTGCTCTCTAAGCTGAGTCTTCCTCCTCCTACTGCAACAGCCTTTTCCTTTGCCATAATCCTTTCAGACTGTCTCCCTAACTTTTGAATTGACACAGGCAAAAGGTGTTCTAGATGGTTATATAATGAGGCATGGGAAGGAGAGCTTGGTTAGGATTATTGTCAGGGTTCAATGACGTCTCAGTCAAAAGCTGATCTCAGGCTTCACTCAAAATGCTCAATAAATGGTGAGCAATAAAGGGCCCTGGGACTGGAGCTTAAGAAACAAAGGAGTCTTGGGCCTCCATGGTGGTGCAAGGGGTTGTCTCAGCACTATGAAGCTATGGGCAGCCAGTGCAGCAGGAGTTCGATCCCCAGCCAGGGAGCTTCCCACATGGTGCAGCAGACCTCTCGTCTTGACAGCTGCTCCCCTCAGCAGTGTATTTCAGTAGATCCGCTTGTTCTGTTCCCCACTCTGTCTCTGGTGAATCCTCTCACACAAATCCCCCACACCTCTGGCCAACACCCTACTTTGTATGCATAAATAAATAAATCTTTTTTAAAAAAAAAAAGAAACAGTGGCGTCAGATCAGCCCCATAAGTCTGCGGAAATACAGACACCCCAGCCAATGTTAAACAGCAGAGGAAGAGATTAATGGAAAGTCTAATCATGACCTACTCTTCCCCACCAATATATAATCCATTTTACATGGAAACAGGAATTAGCATAAAATTGGAAATAACCAAAATGTTGAGCAGAAAAGCATGTCTTAGTAAATTATGATAATTTTCAGGTGGAAGTTGTAAGCAAATATTAAAATCATAATGATTACAAGAAGTAAGAAGTGATCTTCTTAAACAAGAAGTAAGAAAACATGCTCACGGTCTATGTTAAACAGAAAAAGCAGACAGTGCAAAATATGTGTATGTGTGGAAAAGAGCAGCAAATCAAATGCAAACATGAAAATCCTAGTGGGGTGAAATGTAATTTAAAAATTTTAATCTTCTTGTTACCCTCAAAAACCTCTCAGCCTCCATGCTAATGTGTCTGTGGGGAACAAGATTTGAAGGTATCTTACTTTTAAAGGTTTTTTTTTTAATGGTTTGGAAATTTTACAACAGAAATAAATAAAAAGTAATCTATCTGTTCCCTTATTGTTTTTAAAGTGAAAATCTAGGAAAGAAATTGAAATCCTGTAAAATGTATGAAGAGATCCTAAAAGAAAGGAGTAATACAGAGAACTGAGTCATCCGGCTTTTCCTCTGTCCATGCAAAGCAGAAGCAAGGCTGATAAGGCCTGAGTTGTGGTTAGCTCTCCCATAAAAGTTCCAACAGCACCCACGCCAACACTCAGCTTTACAGCACTTCTTTTGCTACCATTGTCAGATGGTTGATTCAGCATTCTGCATCACACTAACTTTTCCTGACAAGCATCACAGTGTGTGGAGCATTTTAGAGTGACAAGGGAACTGCAATCTCATTTCTTTATTAAAGTAAGGATGACTGACCCAGAATTACAAACTCTGAAAGAGCCAGCAAGTGTGAATGAACAGATGGTTAACTGTCCAAGCTTATCTCACCTGGTTTGCATCCAGCTCTGAGGCGACCAGAAGTCCAAAGACAAGTGGAAGCATTTCCAGAAAGAATGGGGACAAAATCCTTTTCAGAAAGGAGGGTAAAGCTGGCTGTTCTTAGAATGGTATGATTTGAATTCCTCCCTTCAAATTCAAGTTAAATGAGGAAATTTCAGTATAGGAATAAACATTTAGTAGATTCAGCTTTGTGACCAAACAAAGCAAATGAAAAACCTAACAGTAAAAACAGTCATTGACAGCATGCCAGAGTAACTGACAGCAGATTCTGTTATAAACTGAGGTTCTCCCGGCTACCTCCGTCCTCCCTTGTCATCCTCTCCTGGGCCATTATTCGCAGAGTTAACACCCAAAACAAAGTCTCACATAACTACCTTCTAGTCCATTCAAATCATGCTCTCAAGAATGTTGGCTTTTCCTTTCCCCTCTACTCTAGATGGCCAGATGTTTGACAGGGACCCATTGTAAATCCCAGAGTAGACCCAGGGTGTGTGTGTGTGTGTGTGTGTGTGTGTGTGTAGTAGTAGTAGTAGTAGTAGTAGTAGTAGTAGTAGTAGTAGCAGTAGTAGTAGTAGTAGCAGTAGTAGTAGCAGTAATGTAGTAGTATAGTAGTGATGGTGGTGGTGGTAGTAGTAGTAGTAGTAGTAGCAGCAGCAGCAGTAGGGAGGGAGGGAGAATGAGGAGAACACAATGAAGATTCATAAATACAGCTGCCAACTTTTCTAAAAGAGTCGCTTCTTTATTTTTATCTCTTTCCCTTGACATTCAGCTCAGAAAAGGACAGTCAACATTATTACCAGGGTAGGCTGCTACTCAGCCAGGGTTAGGAGTCAGATACTATGCTAAGGGCTTTATGCACATGATCTCGGAGCTTTACAAGTGACTCTGCAAAGCAGAATTCCTTTTTTGCAGATGAGGAATGGTGGCACTGAGACCCAAGCACAGAGAGTCAGGAAGACATCCAATCCAACAAGTGAGATCTGTGGTTTGCAAGCCCACGCGTGGCCATTCCAGCAGTTGCCACTCCACTGTGGCCCCCTGGGTAAAACTGTAACATTTAGCAAATAAAAACAAAGGACACCCAAATCTCCAAAAAGCATTTATGTCAAAATGCTTTCATTCTTAGAAGCTGCATACTGAAAGATTTAGGGGCAGTGTTGTGATGCCTGTGACTTATATTCAAATAATTCCCAAAAAAGTATATCTAAGAGATGAAGTAAATACAACAGGATGTTACAATAAATTTAAGTGAACCAAAAATACTGCATGAGACATACATTAAAATCGTCAGTTTATATGTAACATTCAAATGTAATTAAGTTTAACTATGTTTTATCTGGCACCCCTCCCCAAGAGAGACCACAAAACTAGGAGGAAGCTATCACTTGGACTCTCAGCCCTTCCTGGGAGCTAGTCCCTACTCTGGAGAAAAGGAAAGTAGGACAGCTGTGTGAGGTCATGGTGAATCAGGCTGGCACTGAGAAAAGGAGATCCGAGGCTAGTTTTGAGGCGCCTGCTCCACCTGGTTATGCTGTGTTCAAAGAAAGTAACTCGACCTCCTGCACAGAACAGTTAGAGGAGATTCCGTTTTGATTTCTACCCCAGAACCTCGGTGGTATTCAACTGCTCACTCCCAGAAGCTTGCTTTGCAAAGGAAGGACTCAGAAACTAACAGTGACGCTAACCTCAAGCCCGCAGAATGTTCGACACAGGAAGTCATTCACTCTGCTGATAGAAGCCAGTTTCCCTGGTCACAAGGAGCCCTCTGCACTGTGTAAACATAACCCTGTGTCTTGGGAACAGGTGATCTTCCTCACTGAGGATTCTGCTGTGGTGGTGACAGCCACCAGAGAAGCCCTGTAGTCAGATGAAACTTCAGTTACACTAAATTAAAAATCAACCTAAGGTCCTCTATCAGTTTTACAATGTTAACCTGGATATTACTTGTTAGTTTTAGTCAAGCAGAACATGATGAATTTTCCCAGGCCTAATATTGTGGTACTGCCTGCAAAGGAAGGAAATAATGGAAAGATGATTGAGTTATGTGGTGAATCCACAGTCAAAAGTCAAATGAATCATTTGGACTAAAAATGTTACTTTGAAATAAATCAGTCGATATATATTAGAATATAGAGCTTCCTATGTGCCCAAATGAAAGAGGGTCTGTTCTCAAGAAGAAATTTAGCTGAGAACACAAAACTGATATGCATGTAAGGGTTGGTAAACAATTATGTACCAGACTCAGCAATTCAGCTCAAAGAAGACCCATTATTTGGATCATCTCAGTTGTATGGACCCACCCTAAAATCCCATTTGGACATTTCAACAACCCTCAGGTCTCCTTTTCATTTAGTCACTATGACTAAAAATGGACTCACGATTTTCTTCCCTCATCAATCACAAGTCCTAGTGCTGTCCCCTCTTCTCTATTTCTGCTGGCTTGGGTGGAGACAAACCTGTGGGTCATCTAGTGGGCCTCCTCCTCTACAGGCTGGTTTCTTTCACATTCATTATCCACCTTGGCCTCCAGAGAGTTCTGTTAAGGTGCTTGTGGGAGCAAACACTCTCCCTGCGGCTCACAGGATCAAGTCAAGGTCCCTGACCTGCTGCACTAAGCCCCGCCATATCCGACATAGCCTGTCACCCGTTCTTACCTATCACTACCTGTCATTCCCTGTTAGGCATTTTATATACCCACATCCACTGTTCCCCACTGAGATGCTGTGATACAGCCATGAGATCCACATACCAAGTCAGGCTGATAGAGATCTTCTGGGAAGGAACACGCAGGTTACTGAACCAGTAGTTCTGGTGTAAGTCACTTCCAAATGATAAAAATAAGCACCCAGGGAAGGTATTAGGCTTTAAGGGATATAAATCATTCTTTTAAGGACACTCTCAGGCCGCAAGAGCACTACATACTTGTTCTTTTAATTCAACAGAGTGCTCCTGAATAATTAAACACAACTTCAGCATCCACATTGCCATCTACACAGTCTAAATTCACACAGAGATAATGTAAAGCAACTTTGTTAACCAGGCCTAATTGTGTGGGGGTGATTCCCACAGGACTCCAGATTAACAAAGCTCACCAAATACCAAAACACCAACTGGTTTTCTTTATTTTTAAAAATTTCTCCCTGAGTAAGCAAACCCAATTCAGAATCATTTAAATAAATTATACTACTTACTTACCTTCTAAAAATTCCCTGTTGAGGTGAAAGAAATAAGCTATCATTAAGATTCTACCCTTATTCTCTGACCTCATTTTAAGTCAGGAGCAAATGTATTGGCATTCTTTTTTTAAATGTCACTGTTGTAGAGCTCATTTTGCCTTACTTGCAACCATAATAATTTCAGCTAATGAGACCTGACTGTTGAGGTTCAAATGTTAGTTCATGTGTAAGTTGTTACTCTAATTATAAATTACATACACAGAATAGCTATATTGAAAAATCTGCTATAAAATATTTATTGGAGAATTTTTTTAAGTTTCCAGGTAGTTCCCAATGTAAATCCAAGGTGGAGAACCATCAGTCTAAAGAGAAAGAGAAAGAAAGAGAAGTCTTTCTTTCTAAAGAGAAAGAAAGCAACGACCAGATGGAAACTTAATCATAAGGATCAAGTAAAAATTGAGAAAATAGGGGCCTCCCTGGTGGCGCAAGGGGTTAAGTCTCAGCACTATGATGCCACTGCATCCACAAGTTCCATCCCCGCCAGGGCGCTGACCCACATGACTAAGCAGACCTCTTCTGCCTCACCCGCTGCTCCCCTCAGCAGTGTATTTCAGTTGATAACGCCTGTTCTGCTCCCCACTCTGTCTCTTGTGAATCCTGTCACCCCTCCCCGCCCACACCTCTGGCCTACACTTCAGCTCTTGTATGAATAAATAAATAAATCTTTAAAAAAAATTGATATACATGTGTGTCTGGGGAGTGTGTGAGGGAGAGGATGAGCAAGGATATTAAGATGTGAGTAAATAAAAAGTGTGGCCGTGAAAGCAGAGCCCACTTCTGTGTCTAACCTGTGCAGCCAGTCTTTTTTCACAACCTGTTTGGTTGCTATTATATCTCTCAAAGAGGAACTAAGTGATGTTTTCATCACCTATTTATATATGGATGTCCTCTTCCTTGTCTTATGAGAAATAGAGCGTTAAAGCAAATATCCTTAAAGTGGGACTTGCAAGGTTGGTTCATTGTTTTAACAATGGCATTCTACCTCAGCCTCTCTAGACAGGTGTAGAACTCAGAGGCCAAAGGGGCCAAAGGTGGGTAAGGTGAATGAATGAAGCGTGCTGCAAGTTTGTACATTTGCATGTCAAATCCCAGCAAAAGCATTCACTTCTACAAATAAAGATGCTTTCTCCCATTTTTGTTAATCACTTTTCATTTTCCTTCTTTTGGTAAAGAGTTATCAGATGGATAGCTATTTCTCAACTCTAAGAAAGACAACAGAACAAGCTCCACGACAAAGGCCACCTTCACTTGAGATGAGGGAGCTCATGGAATGTGAAGGACAGTGGGACAGGGAGGGGATCCCATCAGAAGAGCAGCCTCTATCCACTCAGAGGCCACCACAGAGGACTGTGGTGGGGGCAGCACTGCGAAGCATCCACAGGTTTCAAGAGAAGCTGAAATCTGTGAATCTAAACAAAAATCTGAATCTAAACAAGCACAGGGACATGCAAACAAAGTAATTCCTGAGGAGGTACATTTTCATGTACATTTCCACGCACCCAGGCCATATTTACTGACCATCTCATTTTGTATGACATTGCACTAGGCAATATGGGAAGAGGATACAAAGCTAAAACTGGCAGGATCCTTGACTTCAAAGAGAGTTTTCAGGCTAGCTTGAATACTAAATTATGTCTAAGGGATTGAAAATTCTGCAATAGCTGAAGTTACAGGGAAATTATGAAGTAATTCAGTTATGGAGATGCTAATATCTGAGTCTAGTTTGATTAACACAGAGAGAAAAACAGGAGATTTGCTGACCCAGCATCGCTGATGAGCCAAGCTAACTATCTTTAACACTGAACTCACAGGGAAACCAAAGGACATGGAAATACATAATATACTACACATTTTATTGCTGTGTAAACAATAATAAGATAGTTTCCAAGTTGGCCTTAAAGAAATATAACAGGGATCATTTTTAAATTATTCTAAAATCAACACAATTATGAAACAAAAACTAAATCAGCAACCTTGAAATGTGGTCTGAGAATCCTTGAGAGTCCCCAGGACATACTCATGGGATCTACAAGGTTAAAAACTATTTTCATAATAGTACTAAGGCATCCTCTGCCTTTTAATGAATGTAGAGTGGAACTTTCTAGAGGTTACATAATGTGTGATGATGCCATTGTTCTGACAGCTAATGGATTATGTGCTTGCGGAGTCTGTATTTAAATAACTGATCAGTTATAATTTCTAATGCTGCAAAATTGATTTCTGTGGGTAGAGCCCACAGAAATGCAGGTCTTGGTTGGGTCGTTGACAGTTCTAAAGAGCATAAAGGGGTTTGAGGCCAAAAAACTTGGATTAGATTACAAAGTTTTGTAAGGGGAGGGACAGTATCTTGTTCACTCTTGTATACACAGCTCACGGCACCCTGCCTTGCAAATGGCCCACATTTGGTAAATATTTTCTAAATTAACAAATGACTGCCAAAGTATATACTTGAAAATGCTTTTAGATACAGAGCTAATGCTAACACCTAATATAGTCTTTTGTCCTCAGTTGCTTTTGACTAGTTACCATGAAAAGTGGCCCCTTTGTTGGTACATTGTGTATATATATCGATAGTATATATCGATAGTATATATCGTGATGATATAGGCCATAACTGCCTGTTCACTTGGCCAAAAGCCTGTGTTTTCATTAATGGTCTTATAACCCCACCTGCTGCTTCTTCCCTGGGAAACAAGCAAATGTCTGGCAGAACAGATGGCCCCTTAGCTGCCTCCTGACAGACTGAAATCTGACACTTTATTAAACAAGGCATTAAAATTGTTTCCACTGGGAAGAAACTTCCCCCACCAAAAAATCTTTCCTTCAATGTAAACTTGCAGAATAGTAGTAATTATTAATAGCAACATCCTCAACTAGACTTATCATCTCCACATATGTTAATTAAAGCTCACTAAAGCTTAAATTGAAAATAGAGTGGGAATGAAGTAACTCATTTTAAAAAGTATATGTGGTACTATGTATGCATAAATAAAAATATAGAATACTCAACAATATGTTAACAGCAGTTATTAATTTCGGTATAAAAAGTTCTTTTTTTATAATGGCATGTATCTCTTTTCTTATCAGAAAAATAAAGAATAAAATACAAACATCCCCCGCCCTACAGTACGGCCACCTGAAGGAGTGAAGACGTGCCCTAGGACACCATCCACACCAGTCACTGACTTCATGGTTAGCTCGTTAATCTGGGAGACAATCTGAAGGAGTCTAATTCAGCAGGGCTGGTGGGGTCTCTATTTGAAACTATCCATAGGTGATTGCAAGGCAGTTCCTAAAGTTTAGGGACCATACTGAGGACTACTCTCTTATTCTATTATCTTAACCATTAGTAAAGACAGCACTCATGGCCAACATGAATTAGTAAGATATTGAAAAAACGTAATATGATTTTGCAATCACGAGGTCACGTTTCTAAGAGCCAGGGAGAAGTTGGATGATTTTGCTTAGGAGTTCAAGGATATTTGCTAGGATACTAGCTCTGTTTACAGATCTATGATTTCTGCTCGTGTTGAGCCAATATCCCAATTTGGGAAAGCGAAACTAAGACGAAGCATGATCTTGGGCACTGGGCAGTTGGAGGGTTACATAGGGTTGGACTGGGAAGGCCCAGGGGAGTAAACAGCCTGCGCCAGACTAGGAAACGGAGGAAGCTGGTTGTTTGGGAAAGCAGAGGAAGGAGAGGGAGATGCAGTATGCCTGGCAACTGCTGACTTGCCAGTTTCTACTCTCCTCTCATGAGGCCTGACTGTGCTGAAGCTCCCACCCTTCAATTCTATGAATATGATTCCAGGCACACAAAGGGAAAAATATCTTCTTTTACAAGCTAGCTTGAATAAAGAGAGCACTGCTCCTCTTTAATGGCAAGAAGGACAAGACAGGATGGTATGTGAGGACAGAAATTATTGTCCAAACCAGGAATCTTTTGAGAGGAAGAGGGTGAGAGTATTACCCCAGGACAACAGGTGTAAGTAAACCAGGACTGCCACAGGCAAGGGCATACAAGGTCATTCTCAGGAAGGGAAAGTGAAACAGGGGGCTCAATTTGCATGCCTAACTCTGCCCCTACTTCTCCACATGGCCTTTGATGAGTCTTTTACCTAGTGTATTAATATAAAGACAATGAAGTCTCTCCATCATCCATTTTAAAAGTGCTGTAGTATTTGTTTCTTGAGACTAAAGCAACGGAGAGAAAATAAATAATGAAAAATACATAGCAGATTGAGGGGTGCCAAAGTGTTTTTTGTTTAGTTTTGTTTTTTTAATCTCTTTCTAAGATTCTAAGTCCTCTTAACTCTGAAAAGAGGCAGTTTGGGAGATAAGGTAGCTATATTAAAAGGAGCCCTTTAAGGTAACGTAATTGGTGTCTTTTCATAAACAACAGTGAAGATGTTTTACTGACTTGACTTTAAAAAAGAAGACTCCCACATATTCACCAATCAACGCTATTTGGTTAAATTAGCAGTGGTTATAGTTCATTTCCTGAGCATCAGTACAACAGTTCCCAGAGGAGGCCAACTGGAAGCCACTTGCCCAGAGCCTCAGGGTCCAGCAAAGAGTAAGTGTATTTCTTCTGTCCATTGCTGAGACTAATGCTGTAAGTCCTTTCTTGGCCTATGAATAGGAAATTTCACTTGACAGCCCACCACTTACTAGCCAGCGCCAGCTTTGGCCAGCCTCACATCCCCATTTCTGGGAAAGGTTAAAAGACTGTTACCAAGTCGAAAGGCAAATTTAGAATTGAGTTGCACAGTTGCTCTCAAACAAAGGTGACACATGCCTGTGTCACACAATCTCAGAAGTCAAGAGCTAGAAGGAACCTGATCTGCTCTATAAGCTTCAGTTCTTTGACTAGAACAATAGCAAATGTTAATATCTAGCTATTGTGCAAGTCACTGCTGGCGGCATTACATCAATCGTTCTATTTCATTCTTGCGACAACCCTAACGTAGATTTTTTATTACCCCAGTTTTCAAAGTGAGGAAGCCGAGGTTGTGAGGGGCTTAATAATTTGTTCCTGGTTTGTTCAACTTAATCCAAGTATTTGTTAGTGACACAAAAACGAAATTTAATCAGGTTCTGCTCATTCTCGGGCCCTGTTCTCTCAACTACAATGATCAAGAGTAAGACAACGGGCATCAACTATGAACGCAACATGTACAAATACTGGGCTAGGTGCCAGGATGATTAGCTGGATTACCAAATGAAATGTAACATGAAATCCTGCCTGTCCAGACTCTGGGGAGGAAAAGAGATCGTGGGTTCTGCAAAGCTCTGTCTTCAGGGAAGTCAAAACACTTGGCAGAGGGGCTCTTCTTAAGGTTCCAAATATCCCCCAGGAAGTGGATGTAGGTTGACAAGGTAGAAGGCATTTCTCTCTTGCAAATGAGAAAATGAAGCAGAAACAATTACAGAACTTGCTCACTACAGGGTAGTCACTAGAGAGGCCAAGAGTAGACCCAAACTGTCTCAGTTCCTGTCATCATATTCACTGACAAAATAAAAATCTCTCTTCAATCGAACCTCTGGTACTACAGGGCTCAAGGACAATCTCACTACTTGATCGGGATGATTTTAGTAAATTTCTCACAATTAGTCAAATCTATTCAATTGAATTTCATCCCTTGTCTTTCCTCTCCTTTTGATATAGACAAGCCAGGTATATTCAAATAAAAAAGAACTGGAAGTTTCAGAGCGGACTTTTATGAGAACGACATTAGCATCAAGTTATGAGTGAACTGTTCCATGATAATATTTGCTGAAATAATGGTGGCAGGTAATCACTGATTACCTGTTCCATGACTGATACAGAGCCAATTCCCCTTTACATGGACTATCTCAGTCTCAAAATAGCATGAGGCAGAGCCAGCGTTTATGGGGCTTGAAGAACCATTTTGCCCAAGATAGCCAACATCCTTGCCTGCCCAAGTAATGAAACTGAGGCTTAAAGAAGTTCAGTAACATAGCCAAAGTCAAAAGATTGTAAATTCCAAGGTTAGGATTGAACAGTGTCTGAATTCAAATCTCATATCAATTATCTTTATGTAGCTTCTAATCATAATTTAAAAAATTGTTGTCATTTACAAGGCACTAACTATACAGCATGAAAATTATACTCATTTTCTCTAATACTTGACATGACCTGTTTATTTACATGACTTATTATTATCTTCATTTACTGATCAGGAACTGAGAATGAAGAGTTCTAGTTAGGCAACAAGCCAAGTTCAGCCAGCTAGTACATGGCGAAGCCAGGATTCAGGCCCAGGAGGGTCAATCTACAGAGTTCCCATCACTCTACAGGTGATCCAGGGAAAAGAATAATAATGTGAGACCTCTAGTTACAAGAGTCTCACATGTATCCACTGAAACTAGCCCTGTCCATTACTCTAATATACTTTAGTATGCAGTGTTCCTTAACAGTGCTGGGCAATTCTGAAAATCTATTTATCCTACAAATTATCCAATTACAATTCATTAGCTACATCAGAGCCCATTCCTCATGGAGAAAACCCTGTGGAAAACTCAATCACAAATAGCAGTGCAAACTCAGGACCCAGGCAAGCTGCCTCACCTGAAATGGAGAGCACAGTGTCTGAGAGCCGGTATGAATGAGGCACTGGGAAGATCACTCACCTCAAAGGGCTCTCTTGAAACAGCCTTCAAAGCTACAAAAGAAAATTCAGGGATCGGCTATGATGGAACTGATACCCCTAACACTCTTGCCATGGATTTGCAGGAGGACAAGTGCAGAGATTAGGTTTTCCCTTGAATGTGAGTGCTCAGAAGAATGACAGTCTATAAGAAGTCCAGACAGTGGGCTTCATCTACCCTTGGCAATATGAACTTTTAGAAAATTAAATTATTCTTTGCCAGAGTACCTTTTTTTTAAGTTGCTTTAACTACTAGATTTCAAGTTATTGGTGACTTTTGGAAACTTCTATTAAAGGAACACATCTGCTGCCATCTGGATGGAGAGAACTTAATTAACCAGGAGTGCAGTGGCCAAACAGCTTGAGGCCCAGGCTTTTTTATCCAGTCAACAGCAAGTGCCAGCCAGTGGGAGAAATTAAGCTTGCGGTTATGGGTGCTAACCACAAAGGTTGTGCCAGTGATTTTTTTTTTTTAAAGGAAAAAGTGATCCCAGAAACTCTCTTGTTTCTCTTTTCATACAGATTGGTGGATGTGGGTGAAAGGGCAGAAGAAATGACCACCAGTGAAGCCAAAGAAAGGCAAAGTCTTCTGAAATGACCAATTCTTCAGCCCATTCATCTAGGGGAAGGGACAGATTCAGATTCTTTTGCTGAAATGGCTCTTTGACTGAGAAGAGCAAGCATCTATGGTGAAACAAAGCAACACACACACTTTTGGTACAAAAGACCAAGGTGCTCAGGAGTCTGGTAAGCACAAATGGACTGAAATGTCACTTAGCCCTAGACCTGGCCAGGCAACCAACAACAGCCTTGCCCAGCCAGAACGGCAACAACACGATAAACCACACACCCTCTTCTCACCCAGCCTCACACCACTTCAAAGGCCCATCCAGCAGCCTACAAACTTTCCTTGTCTGGGTGTTTTTCGTTTCGTTTAAATTTTTCTTGACGTGGGAAGGAAATGAGTTTGGGGACAACAGATTGGGTGTAGGGAGGACATGGGGGTGGGGGTAGAAAGGTACAAGTGCTAGAATACAAGTGAAAGCCTTTTTTAAAAGTCTACACTGGTAGTCTTACTTATTAATAAAGGAGACATAGTCATTTCCATTCCTTTCTATCCTTCTTTAACCTTTACCAACCCCAAGAAGACAAGGAAGAAAGGAGTTAGTCGGGAGGGTGAGCCGGGGAGCTGATTCTTTCTGCACAATGATCAACAGAGGGAGGGTGGGCTGCAAATGCTCCCCATTCCTTGCTCTACGAGCGCAAACACACACACACACACACACACGAGAGAGAGAGAGAGAGAGAGAGAGAGAGAGAGAGAGAGAGAGAGAGAGAGAGAGAGAGAGAGAGAGAGAGAGAGAGAGAGAGAGAGAGAGAGAGAGAGACCGCGCAAGCGAGCGAGCCTGCCCCGCCTCACCTTCTCTACCGCCTGGTCCACGGCCTTCTGGAAGACCCGGGCCACCAGCAGGGTGACGCTGGTCACCAGCAGGAGCAGGGAGAGCGTTCCCACCGTGTAGTAGCAGCACCTGCCCATTCTGCACGCCGCTCACCGGCCGGCGGTGCCGGAGGCAACACCCCAGAAACTAACCGAGGCCGCCTCCACGGTCGCCGCCTTAGCGGCCGGAAGACCCGCGATCCTCCCGGGCGGCGCCCGGTTCGTGGGCCCCGCGGCGCGGCCCGGCGGGGTGCGCGGCTCCCGGCTCGGCGGCTGAGCTTTGCGGCCTGGGGAAGTGGAAGGCCGGGCTTCGGCTTTGGTTTCCTGGCGCAGCGCAGATCGGAGAGAGGGAGCGCGCAGGCCGTGACGCTCGCGGGCCAGGCTCGCCGCAACCCGGGAGGCGGCTGCCAGCAACTGAGCTGAGGAGCGGGCGGGGCGGAGGCGGAGCGGTCATGTGCCAGTGGCGTCCGCGGCGATTCGACCCCCGGGAGCCGCGGCCCTGCCCGGCTGACCCCACGCGGAGGCTGCCGGATCGCCGCCCGCCCCGCAGCCCGCTAGCCTCTAGCTAGCCCGCCCCGCCCCGCGGCCGCCCCGGAAAACCGCCGGTGCTGCTGGGCTCATTCAGGTAGCCACTCCGCAGACGCGCACTGCAGGCCTGCCGGGTCCCGGGCACGTTATTACAGCAATGTTAGCGCAATGTATCAAGTGCTTTCACGACTTGTGTGCCCAGATCTGTGCCCACAAGCGCCTTCCGCTCCTGTGAGCTAGGACCCCACGAATTAATTGGGTCTTGGGGTTTTCGTAAGAGTTTGTCACTTGAGGGGTGTGGGCAAGGGTGGGAGGAGGCATTTTAAGAGGAACAGGGGGAGTGAAGCTGGGAATGAAAGAGCAAGATTATGGAAGGAAAGATGGAAATTCTTTGTGACTGTAGGCTCAAGTATGCAGAGTGGCTGGTGGGAGGTGCTGAGGTCCCTTTGGGTCAGACTTTGAAGAACTCTTTGTGTCCCATAAGACTTGAGACTTCACCCCTCAGCCGTGGGCGTCAGCAAGAAACTTCAAGCCAGCGACCCTGATGTGGAATCTGCTTTGCTCACTATCATGTCCTGGGCATCCAGACTAAACCTGCACACTGCATGGTCTTAATATTCGTTGACTGAACGATCAACTCTATCAGGCCTTCACTAGGTGCTTATACACCTCTACTTACTTAATACCTACAGCAGCCTGGTGCGTAGCATGCTGTCTCGGTCCTCAAGTAGTGCCAGACAGGAGAGCTATGCTCAAGCTTTATGAGGGAACACGGACAGGTAGCTGGGATGCAGTTGCCATCTTTGTGAAGAAGACACAAGGAAGGGAGGTTGAGTGGAAGGGAGCATCTTATACTGCAGAGAAACCCTAAAAAGTGTGTGAGGTGGGAATAGGGGGTATCCTTGAGCAAAATTCACTCGTTCCAGGAACCCAGCATATCCCAGGAATAGGTTTCTTGTACTCAGTCACAGCCTGGGAGCCGCGCTAGGAAAATGGCCTTTGCACCGAGGGAGGGGGTAATAGCAGGGGCTAGATTTCAGAGTCAGCAGCTGGGGCAGGGTCAGTGCTCTTTTATGCTCTGCCATGGAAGATCTGAGAAGTGGCTTTTCTTGGCCACTTAGTAGTAGTATCCCCATTTACACAAAAGGAAACCAAAATTCTGAGAGTTCAGTAATCTAACAAGTTCAACCAGTTGCTGAGAGGTGAATCCTGCCTAGACACCAGAAATGCAGATCTGGTGGACTCCTAAACCCTCTGGGCATTTCTGCCTCCCACCTGATACCAGTGAGTATCTGGGTAGGAGATTCAGCTGGAAAACTGCTCAGGGCTTGGTGAGATTGTATATTGAATTAAAAATGGTGGCAAACTCTTTGTTACTTCTATTGAGAAGTGGGGTCTCTACCTTCTTCCTTTGAATTTGACCTGAATTTAGTGATTTGAATAGTGTACAATGAATCCTGGAACTTTTGAGACCAGCTCATAAATGCTTTGCAATTTCTGCCTTTGACTCTGGAAATAACTGCTTTGGGAACCCTGAGCCACCGCCGAGTCCATGCAGGAGAGACCATGGGTGAGAAAGCCGGGAGATACCCTGAGCCTGCAGAAAAAAAGATGCCTTGCTGTTCCCAGCCATTTGACCCATGGCCCCAAACATATGGTCCAAGTGGTCCGTGCTTGAAATGTAAAATAGAAGATTGCTGTTCTCAGCCACTAAGTTTTAGCATAGTGTGTCACTCAATTTTAGATAACTGGGGCAGATTTGGAGGGCAGAACTGAGCCCAAGATTTTTGCAGTGACAGTGGCTGGCCACTCCCAGCTCTATCCAGTGGCAGCTACCAAAGATCTATGAGCAACTGTCCTAGAGAGTCAGGCCTGTGCTTGAATTGAATATTGGTGGGGTCTGGAATGGGTGGGGTCAGCTCTTCCGAGCTCTGTGACCATGGTGACTGTGTGGTCCTCAGTGGTCTTGCCCACTGTTGGAAGCTCTTCCCTATCCCCCCATTCCTGCTGCGGTCCTGTGTTGTATTGGGTCCATGCTGAGAGAGACGAGACGAGAAGCAGGTTTGCAAAGCAAGACTCTGCTGCTCAGGGAGCAGCCCTCTTGCTGTTTATTAGCAATAAGAAATGAGCATGATTGATTATGTGACAAGAGCAGGAGGATAAGGTCCAGGGGAGGCAAAAGATCGTCATTTGGGGAAACCCCAGGGAACATGTTGACCGCATATATAGGGAGAGCTCCCTGTGTAAGTAGCGGTATGTACTTGATGTAATGTCTGAGCTATTCCCAGACCACTTCAGCTCATGATCACACAGTCAGTCAATGGCTACCTAGGCGTCCCTAGGCTTGCCTTGTGGTATGGGCCATTGTCTTCAGGCAGTCACGCTGGAGTGCTTCTTCTAAGCCCTAGAAGCACAGGTGTATAGAGTGGCCACAGTCAGGGGCTGGTCTGCCCCCATCTCTGCCTTAGATTCCAGCTATCTACCTTAACTCTGCAGCAGCCAAAAGAACCCAGGAGTCTCCTGTACCCCAGTTTGCTTAAGGAGCCCCCCAACCCACTCACCCTCACTAGTCCCCTTGCTAGGCATCCTCTGCTGTCTATGTGTACCTGGTCATTCATTAACTAGTAAAAAGATTTGATAACCTGCCTGGATGGGTAGTTGGAACCTAGTGGTTCATGCTTAGGTTGAGCCCTTCTTCCCCATCTCCTACGATCAAACTTTTGTTTGCTAAGTCCATTCTTTTTTAAAAAATTATTTATTTATGCATACAAGCTGGGGGATAGGCCAGAGGTGGGGGGGGGGGCAGAGGATTCACCAGAGACAGAGTGGAGAGCAGAACAGGCAGATTGACTGAAATACACTGCTGAGGGGAGCAGCGGGCCAGACAGGAGAGGTCTGCTGTGCCATGTGGGAAGCTCCTTGGCCTGGGATGGAACTTGTGCTGCAGTGGCTCTGGATAGCTTCGTAGTGCTGCGAATTAACCCATTGTGCCACCAGGGAAGCCCCTGCTAAGTCCATTCTTATGAACAAACTCCATAGTTAACCACCCGCTCCTGCCAGGGCCACCAATCCCAACAACATTTCCTCTGTGGTGTTCATCGAGGTCCTGTGTTGCCTCTTGTCTGGGCCAATAGGGGAGTAACAAACTATGGGGAGGGAGAGGTAAACCCAGACTTGATAAACACATCTCAATGTGAGGAAAGTTTCTGAAAAAGGTTTCCAACCCAGTTACCCTTAGTTTACCTTCTGTTTGTGGTTCACTCTTGTTTTAGATACCTCAAACCTGATAATATATCAGGTAGTTCTTAAGCATTTTCCTCTTTAAGACTCTGCTTCAAACTGGACAAAAACCTCTTTCTTTGTTCCTCTTAGCATAGCTGACCAGATCATCATTTAAAAAAAATGTACTAAACACCAAGCATGAACAAAAAACTTAGTTACAGAAAATATAAACAGCTTAGAAAACCTTCATGTTCCCAAAACAGCAATGTGTGATCACGCAGCAATTTTTGTCTTATCAAAAAGAGCAGACACAGCTTTTTAGCTCCTGGCCTGACTGTTTCTCTGTTCACATCCACCTTTCTGTTCTTCTCCATCTCATGGTAGCTACTGATTAGGACTTTGCCCAAAGTCTCCAAATTCCTCACAAACTTCCCAAAGCCTCGTGGGACCGCCTCATTTCTGATCTATAGGATGTGTCACCCCACTGCTAATTGGCATTTTAAGTCTTATTTTTTGCATAGGCTCATCTTACCCTGCAGGTGAGACTGCACATCCACATACTGGGAGTGAGTGCTAAGTGGCAAAGACATAGCCCACAGACTAAGAACCCCTATCACACGCTGGAGGGTCAGGCAGTAGGGGAAGTGAGTGCTGCTGCTCTAGTTAAATGGGGAGGCTGAATGACACCCTGGCAGAAGACAATCAGGAATTTTCCTGGTGACCTCTCTATCCTAAAGTCAGAATACTTCCTCTGAGAAGAACAAGTGCCCTTATCACTGAGTGACTGTTAGTGCCTGTTGCAAATTACACAATCATTCTGGATTCAAGAAAGAGAAACAACTTTCTTAACAGACTCTTGTTAGGGCTCTTTGAGCCCCACCTTCAACTGAGAATATTGATAGTATACTCAAAGAAGCTTTGCTCATATAGTCACGTATACTGTTAACAGTATTAATGTATTAAATGCAAACATTTAAAATACCCCACAATTTTATAAACATGGCAATATCCAATTATGACCATCAACAGCACTTTATTATAGGCTCCTTGGCTTCTCCAATCAAAGGTGGTTTATCCCACTCCCTTTTAATCGGGGCTGGCCTTGTGCCCTGCCTGCTTCGCCACAGGAGGGGATGAAACCAACAGTGTGCCAGTTCCAGCTCGAAGCCTTAGGGGCCAGGGAGATTTTTCCTCTTCCTTCTTGGGATCCAACTGCCATGTTAGGAGCTCAGACTGTGGGTGATGAGAGGCCACATGGAGAGAGACCCTGGAGAAGGAGGAGCTATCAGAGCTATCACAACCCACCCTCTTCCCGATGATACGGCAGATGCCACATGAGGCAGAGACCACAAACTCCCTGCAAGTTGTGGAATGGGGCACAAATGAGTGGCTATGTATTCAGCTGCTAAATGTTGAGGTGCTTTGTTATACCATGTTTGTTTTTTTTATTAATTATTTTCACATTCCAGGAGTCTAGAAAATAACAGAAGTGAGCCTAGGCCTCGCTCACTTTGCAGGTAGGTCTAGCTCCAAGAGGTTTCTAAGGCTCTTGACTTTCTTACTAGAAAATGTATCATCACCCCATAATGATATGATATTTGTTTGTTTCCAAATGTTTGTGGTGCATCCTTAGCCTGAGCAGGGAAGGAACCATAAGAAAATATTTACCTCCTCCTTTCTGATCTTACCAATCACCCCAAATTTCTTACATTTATATGACTTTATAAGACAGGTCTCAGGTCCCTGGATTAGAGCTTCTTTACAGTCTATATGCTATGGTACTCACACACTCCCACAGAAGGAACCTGTGAAGTTGTTCGTGGCTATGTCTATGCCTCCTCTAACTGGGAAGCCCTATGATTCCCCGTTATCATCTTTGTACCCCAAACTAGGGGAATCTTTTCCAGTTTTCTTAGGTTTGATTTTGGTGTTATTCTGTTTCTGTTTGGGGTTGTGGGAAAATAAGACTTCCTCTCTTCAAATTTGTATTTCCTTGTGGTTTTTTTTTTTTTTGTTCTTCTAGGATGCAGTTTTTGAGACACAACAACTGGGAAGGAACAACCTCTTTGCTTTGTTACTTTCCTTTCCCTGAAGCCATAAGCACAGTCTTTCTAACTGATAGAATGTTGGCGTGGTGGGGTGTGGGGAGGCAGAAGAGCAACTAGGCATGGGCAAAAAAATGGTTTCCTGCTGCTCATGCAGGTGCCACTGTGCTAGACACTCACTTTGCATTTCTTCCTTTGATACAGTGATTGTGAAGCATCACTGGATACTCTCTATTTTAATGATGAGGAAACTGAGGTACAGAGAAGTTAACAAAGTAGTCCAAAACCATGTGGCCCTCAAGAATCAAAACCAGTACAAAACACGCCTGCCTGACTTGTAGCTGGGCTTTCCGTCCCTTAATGACATTGTTTGGGGCTTTGGCCTTGTGTGCATGGAAAGCAAAAGAACAGAAGTGAAAACTGATGGAAAAGCTGAGGCAGTGCTAACAATCTCAGTGACATGTGCAACCAGGAGGGGCAGTGGGTTGGCGTTAGTTGTTTGAAAGAGCGCATACTTCTGCCTGCCTGGACTTGTTGAACTAGTATAGTGAGCCAGGAATGAAATGCTCATTCTCCTCAGGCTCAAGGTTGCTAAAATTATGATTTTCAATGCATATCTGACGTGAAAAGCATTCTAACTGTTCTCACTTAAGGTGGTTTGATAGCACTTTGTAGAAGCAAATGAAACTTGGTTGTGTGTCCGGTAGCCATTCAACCCCATGTGGCAGTCAGCACATTACGAAATAGCAGAACTGTCTGATTCCTGCACATGATGAAATCAGGGCTAAACAAACAACACAAGAGTTTACAGCTATTCTTTAATGATTATTCCATGGGTAAAAGTTGTGTAAAATGAGAAAGTCAAATTTACTCAGTACCTATGGGGGGAGGAGAGAAAGGGCACTAAGGACTGAGGCAGGGGCCATATGCACTCAGGACAATCCTTGTCAACCCTGAGTGGTGAGAGGTGTTGGCTGGGCATGGGAGTGAGGTGGGGGGATGGGTCAAGGTATTAGAAAGAATATAAATAAAACCTTACCTCTCATCTAGTGCCTATAGGACTCCTAACCACCACGCTGACCAAATTCTCTGAACCTCTTTGAAATTATTACCCAGAAACCTCCTGAAGATCCAACTTCAAAGAAGATTGGTATTCAGTTAATTTTACCAATTGTTGATTTAGAAACATTTTCAGTTCTATGATAAACAACACACTACTTTTTTTTAGCCTCAATAAAGAATGTTTTGGAATATTGCTTCAACTGTATCATAAACTATCTTGACCAGCACTGTTTTCCTACCTTCTGATAAATGAGAGGAGACCAAGATTCCAATTATGGTTCTTCAAGAAGTTGAGATAGGCTTACTATATGTTCCAGAAATTCCACTCCTAGGTATATACCCCAAAAGATTAAAATCAGGTATTCAAACAAACACTTGTGTAAAAATGTTCATAAGAATACTGTTCATAATACAGTACTATTCATGATACTATTCATAATAACCCAAATGTCTATAAGCAAATGAATGGATAAACAAAAGGTGGTATATACAAACAATGGAATATTCGCAGCCTTTGAAAGCAATGAAACAGTGAATGCCACACAACATGGATGAATTTTATAAATATTATGCAAAGTGGAACAAGACAGACACAACTGCTCACATACTATATGATTCCATCACACAAAACATCCAAAATAAGTAAATCCTTGTAGCAGAGAAAACATTGGTGGTTGCCAGGGACTGAAAATAGAAGGGAATAGGGAGTTACTGCTTAATGGGCACAAAGTTTTCTTTTGGGATAATGAAAAATTTTGGAGTAGTTAGATATGGTGGTCACATAACATTGTGATTGGACTAAGTGACACTGAACTGTGATTTTCAATATAGTTATTTCATATGTGAATTTCATTTTAATAAAAAATGAAAACTATGGGGGAATTTTAAAAGATAATGGGAGAGTATAAAAAGGAGACTTACATATATTAAATTGTTCCAGGGATTTTTTTTTCTTTCCCATATACTACTTCTGATTTGAATGATAATCACTCTTAGGATATGATCTTTTGGAAAATCAGAGAGTATTTTAGAAGGTTCTAATACCTTTACTCTGGGGAGAAAAATGAAAGGCATAGCTAGTGATAGGCATATTCTTTGTGATATAAGAAACTGGATTGTTTCAGAATGACTCTTGAGTGTTTACTTGGAGTCAGTTGGACTTCCTCAGGGGCTTCCTCATTCTTTAAACATAGACAACCCCCACACTCACCTTCCCATGCAACTGGACCCTTCTTACTTCCCCAAGGGAAATGTATCCTGCTGTATATTTTGGAGGCACCAGAGTTCCCAGGTATAGAACAGTTGGCATTTCTAATCAACTCCTATAAAGAGTTAGCACCTAAATTTAGACAACCTTGCCCTAAGCAATCTATCCTTTTACAAAGGATACTTTCTCCCACTTTTCCTACAGGAAGTGATACCCATTGTGGTGGGGCAGGGGGTAGGGAAGGTGATGTTGAGAGGCTTTTCTTCTAGATTAGAAACCATATACTGTATAGCAGCCTTGACCATGGTGTTGTGAGTTTTTTTTCACCAAGAAAACCTATTCCTTAACCTATACTGGGTGATACTGTGGACCTAGTCCCAAAGTCTTTAACAGTAGATGACTGGTATAGCCCACAAGGATCAAGCTAGCATAGCTGTATGTGAAACCTAAAAGAAAAAAACTACATAATAAGAATGAAGATCCTTGGATATTATTAAAAGTGACAGAATGTAACAAGCACTGATGAGGATGTGGAGAAAAGGGAACACTTGTGCATTCTTGGTGACAATATAAATAAATGCAAACACAATGGAGAATAAGTGGTAGTTCCTAAAAAAATTATAAATAGTACTACCATATGATCCAGAATTCTTCCTTCTGGGTTTTTATGCAAAGGAACTGAAATCAGAAGCTTGAAGAGACATTAAATTGCTCTCAGATACTGCTCTCAGATCCTAGAACACAAAAGAAAAAAGTTATCTAACTTTACTCTGATACTTACCTTCACAGACACAGCAGAGTCTGGGGTTTATCAGCAAATTATACAACCCGAGTTTGTATGGAAGTAACTAGCCTTGAGCTGAAAGCTGGTAGACACAGCCAACTGGAGCTGGGAGACACAAATGCAGAGGAGAGGAGCTACCAAGAAGTGAGGGGGCGCCACAAACAGAAATTCGAAACTCCATTTATCTGGGGGGAAAAAGCCTATTCATATGTCTCCATACATTAGCTGCCCTATAATTAGTCAATGAACTCCAGCCAAGTCCACATTTCTTTGCCCTTAGCATACTCCTTAGCCAATAAAAGTTAACTCCTTTGTTCTTAACTCTTGTCCCCAAAACCACCATAATTTATTCCCTTTCTTAATCAGAGAAGCAGATTTGAATTTTTCTCCTGCCTCCTTACCAATCCATTTACAATAAAAGAAATACAAGAAAAACTTTCTCAAAATGTGTTGTCATAGTAATGAATTTCTATGCATATTGGACAGTAAGCCCATTGTTTGGTAACATCACACCTATTGCAATGTCATTCACAATAGCCAAGATATGGACACAACCTAAATATCCTTCAGTGATTGAATGGGTGAAGAAAATGTGGCATATACATGCAATGTGTAAAATTTTATTCAGGGCCTCCCTGGTGGCGCAATGTGTTAAGCGCAGTGCTGTGGAGCTGTTGGCAGCTGCAGCGTGAGTTTGATGCCCAGCTGGGGAGATTCCCACATGGTGCGGCAGACCTCTCCTGCCTCGCCCGCTGCTCCCCTCAGCAGTGTGTTTTGATAGATCTATCTGTTCTGCTCCCCACTCTGTCTCTGGTGGACCCTCTCACTGCCCCCCATGTCTGGCCTGCACCCCACCTTGTATGCATAAATAAATACATCTTAAAAAAAATTATTCAGTCATAAAAAGAAGGAAATCCTGACATTTGAGACAGCATGCATGGATCTGGAGGCACTAGGTTAAGTGAAATATGCTGTCACAGAAGGACAAATACTCTATGTTCCATTTATATGAGGAACCTAAAATTGTGAAATTCATAAAAGCCAAGAATAGAATAGTGTTTTCCAGAAGCTGGAGGGAGAAGGCCACGGGGAGGTACTAATCAAACAGTCTAAAGTTACATTTATGAAAGATGAATAAGACCTAGAGATATACTGTATGATGTTGAATCTACAGTTGACAATACGATGTTGTAGAGTTAAACTGTTGCTAAGAATAGCTCTTATGTTAGGCGTTCTTATCACACCCCCCCCCCCACACATATACAATAATAATAAATAAGGGAAAGGGAGGAAGTTTTTGAAGAAGATGTACATGGTTATAGTTATGGCATAGATGGTTTCATAGGTACATACATCTCTCCAAACTCATCAAGTTGTATATAATAAATATGTACAGCTTTTTGTATGTCAATCATACATCAACAAAATATATTTTTTTTAAATAAGAGTCCCAACCAAACACAATGCCAGAATTCTAAATAGAAATTAGGGAGGCTGGGCAGACTGAATCTTTTAACTGAAATAAAATCTTAATATTAGATGGTGCAAAATATTACTTTCTAAATTGAGTCTCCAGTCCTTCCAAACAGCATCTAGCTGGTGGCCTCTGGGATGGTTTCTCTGATAATCCTCACCGTTTTTTCTTTTCCCCGTCTCCCCAGCCCAGTTCTGTTCTGGGAGGATCTCTCAAGTCCTGTGTAATCAGCAGATTCTCTAGGCCTACAGCATGACCCTATTCTTTTCTTGATAATGTTGCAAGCCTCTCAAATTCTCTATGCACTCTGTCTTACTAAAGAGACTATACCAAGGTCTGTTCTGAAGACTTTCACAGATATTAATAATTTTTCAAAGGACTGGGCAGGGGGCAAACCTTTTGGTCATGAATACATCTACCATGAAGAACCCAAAAGCCTCACCTGAGAGGACAGTGTCAGACTTAAAGAAAAGTAATCATCACCACGGTATGAAGAAGAACTTTATTTTTAGAGTCAATGGTGAGGGCTACCTCAGAGAAAAGACAGATTTACACAAAGAAAGTCCCAAGCAACTGTTTTTCCCACCTCCCCCTCCAAGGTTGATTTCAGTTAGTATACTATTATGACATGTGGGTATTTTGAAGGGAAAAAAATTCACATAAAAGTAACATATCAAGGTGACAAATCATTTATTCCCTCAGGCATACAACAGTTTCTAACATTCCTGCAGAATAAGAAATGCATACTTCGGATTGATATATCTAAGACAGATGAATCTATGTGTGGGAAATGCAAGATTAAAAGATAAACATCTATTGTAAGGAATATCCCTTTTCTTTGTGGACATGTAGTTTCGTTTTTTTCAGACTGCTGCAACAAGGGAAGTGGAATGTAAGTGCAATGTTAGAAAGTTTCTGTGCAAAACTGCTTTCAAACTCAACATCTTATGTCTCTATGATATCCTGTGGTAGACTTGAAACCTCTACAGGTTAATTTCAGCCCAAATTTTCTGATTTTTTTTCACATACACCTCCTTTTCCATATACCTCCTCTTTCACATAAACACTTTATTTTAACTCCAGCCTGGTCTTTGGGGATCTCATCCCAAACCTACAAGTGATTTTTCCAACTGTTCCCCTAAACACAGTGCTTTGCTTGAGAAAGACTTCTATAAATAGAATTTTCCTTCTTGGCACATTTCCACTGAGTTTTAGGTGATTTACACTCTGGGAACAGCTTGATAACATAGTCCAACTTTGCCAGAAGTCTAATTTCGAGGACAATTAATTAGAAATAAGGCTGGGTTATACCATAAAATAGCAGAATTCTATATAGTCCAGAATTAGTACTATCAGTCCTGGTTCAGAGTAGAATATCTCAGTAGCTCCAGAGTCCTCTTGGAGGATAGGCAATAATTTCTTATTGCCTTGAGGACATGTTATTTTCTCCTTTGACCTTTCAACTGATTTACGCATTCCTAATTTGGCTATATCTCCTGCTTCCTTTTCTTCCTTGCCATGCCCCTCATTATCTTTCTCAAACCTCTTGATACTTAAAGTATAATTCCAGGACAGGCAGCATCAGAACTACCTGCAAGATCTTGTTACAAATAGAGAATCTCAGACCCTACTTTGGATCAATCAAACTAAAATTTGCATTTGAACTACAACCACTTATGATCCATATGCATATTAAAGTGTAAGAAGCAGAGTAGTCTGGACCATAATCCTTTCAGGCTGGGTATTGATCATGCCTTCTATAACCTTACTTCAAATGACCGCAGAGCTGGTATTTGCACTCCTCCCCTTCAGTCCTGGCTCCACATGCATGTGAACTTCAATAGTGTCCTTGGTCTACTCCCAAGTCCAGGTTCTCTGTGTGATCTGGAACATTCATGCTTGATCTTTGGACAATTGGCCCTTTCCCTAAGGGTGTGTGAGTCAGTCATGCCCTGTCATCCCAGGTTCTGGTGGTGTTGGGGGAATTAATTAAAAATGAAATCTCCTGCCAAATCAGGAAACCTCCCATAAAAGAGAAGAGACAGAATACAGTTTTATTATTGAATAGCATTAAACCAGTATGTCATGTGTGTCACGGGCGATCCACTGGAAATGTCACAGGCAGAAAAAAACGCACCCTTTTATATAAACCTATTTCATGCATGTTCTCAAGATGATTAGTAACTAGTACTCAAGTGAGCGGACTTGACAGCACCATTTGCTGCACACCACACATCCTAAATTCCTTTGGTAATTGGGTGGCCATCTGTGTTAGCATTTGCTTTTAACCAAAGGAAAAATAAAACTTTTATCTTTAGTACAGGAAGTAGTTTTACAACTTGGAATCAGGCATCTGCTGCCACCACCCCACAGAAACTGGGACATGTAGGTGCTGTCTTCTGATGATTACATGTCAAAGAGATGGGCCTAGGTCCTTGAGAAAGGCATTTCTGGGTTGTAAATATGCCAAAAGGCTGACTTGACTTTAAAATAGATTTACATACAATTCAAAGGGGCAGAGGAAGAATTAATAATTACAAGTTTTCTAAAGTAAATACTCTCAGAAAAAGGGGTGGGGGGTTGTCTCTGTTACTGTACCAGGGAAAATTCTTTTTTTCCTCCATTTCTACTTACCCATTTCATAAATGTCACTCTTCTCCCTAGAGATACTGTGAGGCTGCACCTGCACTTCCGAGGGTTAGTTTAATAAGGCAGCTTTACAGTCAGGAGTGAAAACCAAGGGAGAAGGCAGCAGCAGGTAGGCCTGGGAGAATGCGAATGGTGCAAACAGATCAGTATGAGCAGGACAGAGATGGAGAGAACCTGTAGAAGTCCAAGACGCCCAAGGATACTTGCCACAGGTGTGTGCACTTTTTGGCCACTTCAGATGCCTCATCAACAATTGTCTCTTAAGAAAAAGGAGACACAGTTTCTGATAAAAATCTCTTTAAGAAAGATTTTAAGCCAAGATGCCAAAAAAAGCTTGAATGAAATGACAAGTATCCTTTTTGAAATAGAGATGACAATAACAACAGAATTCTAGATAATTTTTTGATGGCTAAAGTAACCCAATTAATGATCTTCCCAATATTTGTTTCCTTCTTCCCAATATTTATTCCCTTCTTCCAGACATTCATTTTACAAATTTTACTTAAATTAAGAAGTTTATTAAGATTGCCCCAAAACACTGTAAAAAATAATTTGCTTTGTTCACCATCTATGATAATATTAGAAGGAAAAAGAAAGGTTTTCTTTGGATCTTCAGCAAAGCAAAAAAAGAGTGAAATCTTGGATTCTAGCAATGCCAGGTGGGGTGAGTTCATGAAAAGGGGAGGGAGCTCTTTGCTGTATCTCCTTGAGATTTCCCTTTGGAAGTTCTTTGGTGGTGGGTGTGGTTTACAGTGACATACAGCCGAGGGAGTGTGAACCTGTTTCCCTAAGTTATACACAGTGTTGATAACCAATGTTACCTCATAAAAAAAGAAAGAAAGAAAAAATCTCCCTCCAGGAAATAGAAAGCAAGCGCCATGAGGAAGAGAATACCACACTTTGACTGTATTATGTGTGTGCCTTTCTCTCTCCTTTCAGTGACTCTATGAAAACAGAGACACTACAGGCCAGAAAATTCAATCTTGAGGTTATTTCTGCAGTGCCTGAGTTTCTGGAACATATTAGATTTTTAATATTTGTTGAATGTTGAATGTTAAACTTTCGACTACAGTGGGAAGAATTTATAGATTTTGGTTAAGACAGGATGACATTGTTTTGTCACGGTCACCTCTACAGGTGGTTTTAGTCATTGTTCTAGAATACTCCTTCTATAGTTGTCCTCATGCAAGTTGCTTTCAAGAAGCAATCCTATAGAGAGAGCTTTAGGGTGGAATACAAATAAATTTGAGTTCTATTTCTGTGTTAACTCTGTTAAAGCAAGACATGGGTTTTACTTATTCCTGTACCCTAGAAGGCAGAACAGTGGTACAGGGCAGAGAATGGTAAGTGCCGATTGGGAATTTTGCTAGTTTTCTGTGAGAACCTTTATAAGCAGCAATTTTGAAAGAGAGGTGGCGGGAGGGATGAGAGAGAGAGATGGACTTGATTTGGGGGAAGGTTTTCTACTTTTAAAAACTCACATTTAACTTAGCTCTCTTTTAGCAACAATCTCAGTTTTCTATGAACTAACCTTATCTCACATCTCTCACATCTTCTCAGAGATGGGCCGCCTCTCCTTGATGGTAAACATTTCTCATACAACTATGGGAGGGTAAGATGAAATGCATGTGGCACTCTACCTATAAAGGTGCTACCTGACAGCAGGTGAGGACTCACCACATTGGATTTTATTTTCTCCATTATTGGGGACTTTGTCCTTAGCAAGTAAATTTGTGGTTTGGACAATGAGCAATTAAGGAGATGATTTTATTCCTGCTGTTTCAATAGAGAAAATGCTCAATAAGGAGGAATGAATGTCTCAAAGAAAGAAAGAGGATCTGTGGTTTTGTAGAAGCAAGAGAACGAGAGCATCTTCAGGAAGGGCAAGGACATCTTCAGCAGGCAAGGTGGTTCTCAGCTGCCTTCTAGGAGCACAGGATCAGACAGAGTTCAGTATTGTCAGCAGACTGAAGCTTATCTGTGTTTGAACCCTACTTCCAATATTTCATAGCAGTGTGACCTGAGTCAAATTGTTCAACCGCTCTATGTCTCAATTTCATCATATATAAACTGGGACTAATAAATTACACTTACCTCATAGAGATGTTTTAAGGAAGCCTAGTACATATCTGTTCAATAAATGTTATTTCTATTCTTAGATTTTCTGAATAGGGTAGGAATTAGGTTTTTAGGGACAACACTTGCTGGTACACATATCATTTTATAAAAGGCAAGAAGCCTCACTTAGGTAAGAAAAATTATTTTTGGATCTCCCTAAAAAACCAACACAAAGAAATTATGAATATGAACAAAATAAAATAACAGAAAATTTCTTTTAAAATGCTAACAGAGAGCCTCCCCGGTGGTGGCGCAGCGGTTAGGTGCTGCGCTGTGGAGCTGCCAGCGGCGACACTAGCAGTCCAGGAGATTGCCTCATGGAGCAGCAGACCTCTCCTGCCTTGCCTGCTGCTCCTCTCAGCAGTGTGTTTCCCTCCATCGATCTGCCTGTTCTGCTCCCCACTCTGTCTCTGGTGAACCCTCTCACACCGCCCCACGCCTCTGGTCTGTGCCCCAGCTTGTATGCATAAATAAATAAATCTTAAAAAAATAAATAAAAGC
>PVIJ01000414.1:250177-299450 GCA_004024925.1 Scalopus aquaticus
CTGTCGGCAGCGGCGACGCGAGTTCGACGCCCGGCCGGGGAGAATCCCACATGGTGCGGCAGACCTCTCCTGCCTCGCCCGCTGCTCCCCTCAGCAGTGTATTTCTGATCTGCCTGTTCTGCTCCCCACTCTGTCTCTGGTGAACCCTCTCGCCACCCCATGCCTCTGGCCTGTACCCCAGCTTGTATGTATAAATAAATAAATAAATAAATAAATAAATAAATAAATAAAATGCTAACATATCAAGTCACTTAAACAACACTTAAAATATTTGTGGGAAAAAATAAAATATTTGTGGGCAAGAGATAGTTTTCATGTACATGATGTGAACCACTGGAATTTATTTAAATGAATGTTTAAAATGGTACCCCATTATTATTACATTTCAGGGGAATATTAGTCTTTTTAAAAAATTATCTTATGACTGATTTAAATAGTAAAAGTAAGTAAACTAATTTTATTTCAGGGAAGTAGTTTTTATTTATTTTACTTTTTAAAAATTTTTTATATATTTTACATCATTGTTTATTTTTGTACGATATTTTCTTTCTTTTCCCAGCTGTAGTCCCCCTACAGTTTCCATCACGGATTCACCTGCGCACCATCACCATAGTCCCTTGTGCTCTTCCCACCCTCATTTTTTTGTAAAGATTTTTTTATTTATGCATACAAGCTGGGGTACAGGTCAGAGGCGTGGGGTGACAAGAGGGTTCACCAGAGACAGAGTGGGGAGCAGAACAGGCAGAGCAACGGAAACACAGCGCTGAGGGGAGCAGCGGGGGAAGCGCCATGTGGCAGCTCCACAGCAGCAGTGCTTAATAGCTGCGCCACCAGGGAGGCCTCCATTCCTCTCCTTCCCTCTCCCCTGCACAATGTCTCTTATTTGCAGTTGTCAGTTTATTTTTGTTTTGCTTTGTTGTGGTTTTTTGTTGTTGTTGTTGTTGTTGTTTTTCCCTGATCCCTTATTTGGTTCCCCTATATTCCTCCTATAAGTGAAACCATCCGATATTTTTCTTTTTCCTTCTGACTTATTTCTCTGAGCATAATCCCTTCTAGTTCCATTCATGTTGCTGCAAACGGCATTAGTTTATCTTTTTTGATTACTGAATAGTATTCCATTATATATATACATATACACCACATCTTCTTGATCCAGTCTCTTTTTGGACATTTGGGTTGCTTCCAAGTCTTACCTATTGTAAATAGTGCTGCAATAAACATAAATCTCCTTTTGAATTAATGTTTTTGTGTCAGAACTAGTTTTTTAAGCTCTAATTTCAAGTTATCTCCCCTTGATAAAATTGGGGGAGTGAATATGGAAGAGGGAATCCTCTTTTGTATGTCGGGGCAGTGGTGGGTACTCTTTCATAGTAATCACACCAGGGAGGGGTTGCCATCCTCATTTTATATTTGAAAAGAATGGGGCAATGCGCGCATCCCAGAGAGGGCAAACAACTTGCCCAAGATCATGAAGCTAGTAACTAGGAACAGATATGGATTCCCAAACAAATGTTCAAGTGAGATTGTCAATCTGCTGAAGGAGGGTGGTAAAAGGGGGTTTCATTTTCATATTAGCACCTTATTACCATTTCCTACTATTTTACAAAGCTGTCTTGGGAATCTCCTGGTGCAGAGATTGATGAAATTCATTCAATAGTTATTTAGATTCCCCATTTCAAAAGTATCCTGAATCATAGTCACAATATTTACTGTGAAATTAACTGTGGGTTGTTCTAGGAACTTCACATGTGGTAACTCATGTGATTCTCACAAACCCAATGAGGCAAGTGCTATTATTATTCTCATTTTTTGCAATAAGGGCACCAAGGCATAGAGAGGTAGGTGACTTTCTCAAGATTGTCCAGTTAGTAAACAGTAGAGCCAGATTCTAATCCAGGTGATTTGGTGCCAGCATTCACACTTTTAGCACTTTTCTATTAGTTCTGACATCAAAATTAAGTGGAATAATCAGTTTGAATTTTGTACATATACTAAGTGGATTAGAGAAACTGAAGAACATTTCAAGGAGTTGTCCCACACCAACAGAAACCAGTCAAACTGGCTGTTCAGGTTTAAGACACTTTATAATTATCATAAAATTTTATTTTAAAAGAAAATAATGAGAACAAACAGACTTTAGATGATTCACTCCACTATAACTAACTAGGTTCCTTTACTTCTGTACTAACTGAGATGTCTTATGACTTTGACCAAGTCTGGAAATTTTTCCTGTTATTTTTATTTCATGCAATGAGATTATCAAAGGTGATATGTGAAAGACAGGTTAGAAGCTGTCAAGTCCTGGTAGAGTCCCATTTAGGTAAAAATTAGCTTGGGTGGAGGAGTCCCACAAGATGGCAGCAGAGTGAAGATGCTGAGCTCCTCTCCCCCACATATTTGCAACCAATTTATACTTAAACAAAGACAATGACTCCTGAAAGACAGTTGATGACTACTGTATGCATCAAGAGTGACAGCAAGGCAGAAAGGTCTGGGAAAACTGTAATTAAATTGTGTTTGGAGCGATACTGCATAACCCTTGAGAGGGAGGAGCTGCTGTCACGCAGTCTTCCTGCTGCTATGCCTTCATTGGGGACTTTAAAATACAGGTACTGTACTGGAAAAGAGGGTGCACAGAGTCAGCATGGAAAGCCAAGGGTGCACCACTGGAGAATATAGGGGTAAGGTGCAAAAGGGTGATCGTTGACTTGAGTCTGTGGTTCCCAAATAAGAAAAATTGGAATCCCGAATTGACAGAGAGAGCCATATGGAATTATCTGTGTCTCCTGGCAGAAGAGGCTATTGTTTGCAGTCGGTGGTTGGTATATGTGAAACACCTATCATAACCCCCACTCCCATTAAACAGAGTTTGAAGTACCTGGATCTTAACAACAGGTGCAACTGCCTCAGGTTAGGGCAAAGAGAATAATCCCTAGCCTATAATCCTGTCTTAATTATATTTCCTATCATGCACTACATATTTTGCTTAACCACAGCTTAGAGGTTAAGGTTTGAGTCATTTTGATTGAGGAGTTGGCCTAGGAGAGGGCATCGTTGTGGACTCCCCCTACACAACTTGGGTATACTCACAGCACTGTAGGAAGCCTTAAGCCTTGGTGGTCCCTGGAGGCTTTCAGCATCCTGCAGACCCAGTTCTATCTTCTACTCCTTAGCAGTTCCAGTGCTCCAGCTATCTGAACAGGTCCAGAGGCATTGGTCTTTGAAATAATAAACACCTAAAGATGCCAGGTAAAAAACCTAGGATTATACCCAGCTAATTGTAGATGAGGTATAGGCTATTTTTCAAGACAAGAAAAGGAAGCTCCCTACCACAATCCGATCTGTAAAAACTAGAAATGAAGAGATAAATGCTGGAGCAAAAAAGTCCTGAGAGAACTTTTTTCTCAATCCACTCTCAATCCAGCAGGACTGTGGAATCATCTGATAAGAAGTTTAAGTGAACTGTTAAAACCTTGCTTGTCCAAATAAGAAAGATGATAGAGGATCAAAAAGAGAAATGCAATAGAGAAAATATGAGACTGCTAAAAATAGAATTAATGGATCTAAAAAATGCTACTGTCGAATTTAAAAATAGGAAGAGGGCCTCAACACAAGACAAACTCAAAGGGGGCAAATCAGCAAACTTGAATATCCAGTGGCGGAGAACACACAAATAGAACAATAATGAGAAAGAAGAATTTTAAAAAATGAAAATGTGTAAGAGCTTTTTTGGATAATCTAAACAGAAATAATATCTGTATATTGGGGGGGGGGTGTCCTAGAAGGTCCTATGAGGTGTGTATAGAACTTTATTTAAAGAAATAATTGCTGAGGACTACCTTAATCTGGGAAATAAACCAGACATCCTGATACAAGAGGTGCAAAGACATCCCCCCCAAAATTATACCAGACTGACACACTCCAAGATATATCATAATTAAACTTTTGAAAGCTAAATAAAGAATATGTAAAACATGGAGAGAAAGAAGAGTAAACTATAAGGGAAAACCGGTTAGACTGTCCATGGACTTCTCAATGGAAACTTTACAGGCAAGAAGGGAAGGGAAGGAAATATTTAAAGAACTTAAAGAAAAATATTTTTAACTTAGAATATTGTATCACCCAAAACAGAAGGAAAGGTATGCAGCTTCCCTGAAAAACAAAAATTAAAAGTAGAATGTATCAACACCAATCCAGACTTAAAAAAGTACTCAGTGGGCTATTATAAAGCAACAGTAAAACAAATTTAGAGGTAAGAGAGGCCTAAATTGTATGGAATGGAGGAAGAGATGAGTAAAAATGTGGCCCATTGGAACAAGTTTGAACCAGTAATAAAAAAATCTTCCCCTAAATAAAAGCCTAAGGCTAGATGGTTTTATAAGAAAAATTTATCAAACCCTTAAAGAATGACGGCCCATCTTGCTTAAATTATTTCTAAAAATTTGAGAATGCTCCTAAAGTCAACATTACCCTAATATCAAAACCAACAAAGACAGCACAACAAAAGAAAATCATATACCAGTATCCTTGATGAATGTTAATATGCAAATCTTCAACAAATATTAGCAAATTTAGTTCAATAATACATGATGCAGATCACAAGCAAGATTCAAGATTTAGATAACAATGGCTTAATCTATATAAAACAATCTACATAATATATCATATGAACAAAGTAAAGGTAAAAGTCATATGATTATATCAATAGATGCAGAGAAAACATTTGGTAAGATTCAGTACCCATTTATGATAAAAAAAATCTCAACAAGATGGGAATAGAATGAACTTACTAGCTTTATATAATAAAAGGCCATATGTCTCAAATCTACAGCCAACACAAAACTTAATGGTGAAAAACTGAGCGTCCCCTTTAAGATGAGTAAGGCAGAAGGAAGTCGACCACATGCTGGTGGCCATCTGCCTGCCATGTGCCTGGTGACCATCTTGCTGGTCAACCAGCATGTTATGCCCGGACATTGAATAAGTTCAGAGAATTAAATCCCTGAACCAGAAGTGGGTGCTGCACAGCGAAGGAGCACTGGCCTGAGCAAGCGAGCGTAGGTGCGGTGGACCAGGCATGGACTTCCTGACCACCTCGCGGCTCAAGTTCTAAGCTTCCAGCATTGGAACACTTCATGCCTTGGGCTGTGTAACCCACCCCTCTGCAGCCTATGCTGTTTGGAGATAGGCAAGAACAGAATTTCAGGCCAGCAACTAAGAGCACCAATGATTGCTGTTCTTGGGAAGGCTGCTGAGCTGGTGAGGATTTTGAGGCCTGCATCAGTGATGTCTGGGACTGCCTGCAGGAGAGGCTGGCAGCTGAATTTTGATAAGAGGACTCATTTGAATAGCTGGTTTCCAGGGACTGAGTGACTCCCCAATACATGTAACTTTTCCATCTGAGCACCCCAACTTTAAGGCCACTTGGTGCTGACCCAGGGTGGTCAACTGCTGGCCTGTGTGGAGCTGAGTGGAAGCTGTTGCCACTTTGCCTATGGGATCAGCCATCCAGGTGCTGCTGAGCTGTGGCACCCCCTTGATGGTGCCAGGAATGCCACCAGAGCTGACGTAGATCTCCTTATGCAGGACCCGAGGAGGCCAGGCCTGGGCTGGAAAGCAAACCAGCTGCCGCAGGCACCTAGGAGGGAGCCTTGGTCCAGAGACCCGGGCACCTCACTTCTCATCTCTTCGCAGGGCCACCCCACGAAGACTCCTCCTAACGTGTCCAAGTCTTTATGCTGTCCTGGAGTGTCTGAGCTGGGTGACTGGGGAGTGTGCTCCCCTGGGCTTGTGTGTGTGTGCCCATGTGAGTGCGCTCTCTGCACTCCTTCTCCTGTCATGGGTCAGTGTCATGGGTCAGACCCTAACGGCCCTTATCAGCCCAGGATGCAAAAGCTGGAGTAGGATTGTCATTCTCACCGCTGCGGAATGGCATGGGTGAAAGTAGAAATGCTCAGCTGTGTCCATGCCTTCCTCTGGGAACTGGGGCAAGACTGTCTTGGGCACCCCCTTCATGGAAGGTGGCTTTTTTACACAGACATAAAATCCAAGTACTTGTCATTGCCTGATTGTCGGTTGCTATCATGAAAACAGGAAGCTGGATGTTTTGCTGTGATTCGGGCTTCCCCATACGCATGGGCTCAAGCACTTGCTAGACACCCCTTCAGCCTCAGCAGTGCCTACCTCACTCTCCTCACTGAACCCCAGATAAGTGGGCCAACTTGGCCAGGCTGTGCTCTCTCTCCCACAACTTCTGGGTCCTCCACTCCTGCCGAAGTGGCTCTGGGCAGACAGCTCGCTCATTGCTGCTTCCCGCTCAGGCTGTGGGGCGCCGCGCAGCTCCCAGCACAGCCACAGGCCTCTTCCTCACAGCCTTTCCCCTTTGATCATCTACTCAGGGCTTCAGCTTGGTGCTCCTGTGATTCTGGATCATTCCTGAGATTGGAAATCAAGTCATCCCGACTCATCTTTTATTTGAGTTTCATTTGCAAAAGGACTCTTTTATCTTTACAAATGCTTTGTGGCTTTCTAATGTGTTGAGATTTTTTTTTTACATAGGAGTGGTTTTTAATTGAAGGCACTATTAATATGTGCTTGTAAGGTATAGAGACCAATGTGATGACACTGAGGAAACAACTGTCAGAGAGTAAATGAAGTAATAAAAGATTTTATGCTTAAAAAATTTTTATCAAGGGCTGCCCTGGTGATACAACAGTTAAGCGCAGTGCTGAGGAGCTGTCAGCAACTGCGGTGTGAGTTCCATGCCCAGCTGGGGAGTTTCCCACATGGCACAGCAGACCTCTCCTGCTTCGCCCGCTGCTCCCCTCAGCAGTGTATTTAAGTCAATCTACCTGTTCTGCTCCCCACTCTGTCTCTGGTGAGCCCTCTCGCCACCCCACACCTCTGGCCCGCACCCCAGCTTGTATGCATAAATAAATTTTTAAAATAAATTTTATCAAGGGCCTCCCTGGTGGTGCAGTGGTTAAGTGCTGTGCTGTGGAGCTGTCGGCAGTGGCGACGATGACGTGAGCTCAATGCCCAGCCCCAGGGAGATTCCCACAAGGCGTTGCAGACCTCTCCTGCCTCGCCCGCTGCTCCCCTCAGCAGTGTATTTCCTTCCCTCTGCCTGTTCTGCTCCCCACTCTGTCTCTGGTGAACCCTCTCGCTGCCCCACATCTCTAGCCTGTACCCCAGCTTGTATGTATAAATAAATAAATCTTTAAAAAAATTTTAATCAAAAAATGAAATATAAGTAGATTAAAAAGACAGCCTACTGAATGGGCGAAAATATTTGAACATTAAACAACTGACATGGGGTTAATAGCTAAGATTACAAGAAACATATTCAATTTATCAACAATAAAACAATCTGTTAATTAATGGGCAGAGGTATGAACAGAAAATTCACCAAAGAGGATATTCAGAAGGCCAACAGATGTATGGGTAACTGTCCAACATCACTTTTTAATAAGGGAGTTGAAGGTCAAAATCACATGTGTTATCATCTCACACCTGTGAGAATGGTATATATTGAAAAGACCCCCAACAGTAAGTGCTGAAGAGGATGAGGATAAAAGGGAATGTAAACTGGTGCAGCCACTTTGGATCTTGAGAACTTGTCCAGAGATTCTGGTAGGAGAGTGCAGATGGAATTCCATATATCGTAGATGGAAGAATACTCCATCTACTCCCGGAAAGCCAGCCTCTTTGTCAGAGCATACAGCTTGGAGCATGGATATAAAAATAAATAATATTTAATATCATATAAATCAGATCTTAATCCATGGAGTGGTGAGGGAGGAAGAGGACACCCACCCACCCAGCCACATCAGCCAAATTAAACCTTCGTGATCCATGGGGTGACAAATGTTGCAGTCAGATCACTGTCCCCAAAGTGGTGCAGCCACACCACATGACCCAGCAGTCCCCCTTTGGGGCATCAATTTGAAGAACAGGAAACAATCAACTCAAAAATTACGTGCTCGACAATGTTTATTGCAGCACTATTTACAATAGGTAGGACCTAAGTGCCCACTGAGAGAAGACTAGATTAAGAAGATGTGGGATAGTCGCACAATGGAATACTATTCAGCCATGAGGAGAGATAAAATTTATGGCAAAATGGAAGGAGTTCAAGGAAATTATGTGTAGTCAAGCAAATTGGAATGACAGATGTTTGGTGTTTAAATAGAGGATAATTCAACAAAACAGAATACTTATAAAAACTAGTGGACACAGTAAATGAAGTGAGGTTTTTGTGGTTAAGAGGGAGGAGGGGGGAGAAAGGGTCAAAGGTGTATAAAGGATGGTAGTGGGAAAGAAATGAATATGCTTGTCTAAAATAGCTTCTAAGCCGACAAAATTATATAATATCACTGTGTTCATAAAAGAATGAAAAGCAGCACATTTCAAATCAGTTACCTAGTATATATGATTTATTTTTAACTTTCAATTAAAAAAGAATTCAATGACTAGTAGCTAGTACTATAACATTGATTATTAGTAATAGCACAATGAACAGCAAAATAATGTTGGCTTGACTTAGTGTGAAGAAGAGGGAAGGTATGTCTGACTCAGGGTTAAGTTTAGTCATTTAGATGTCTGTCTCTGTTCTGTTTCATATATTGTCAGTATTACAGAGAATAATTAATTAGTTAATTAATAATTATTAATTAAGCATAATTATTCTAAGGACCAACCTAGGAGTTTGGGCTCATGGAAGAAATTGGGCTATGTTACCCAAATCCAGAGGCTGAACACAAAATAAAGCAAGGTTTGTCAAGATCCTTCTAAATTATCATGCTAGTGGGCTAAATAGGATGGTAAACGATTTCTTTCCCTCCAATGATAAAGTCAACCACCTCAAGTGTTTTTGGCAAATTTAAAAAATTAATGATAAATTGTAATAAGAAATGCTATTGAGAGACTGAGGAAAGCCCTCTCTTCCCCTAGCTATTGAACGGGCACTGAACACTGGCCCAATCTGAGCCAGATCTCTAGGGCTGCCACACACTGATTGATGTGGGCCGGGTTGCTGGCCAGACCTGAATGGGTTATGGGAGGGCTCCTGTCACAGTGGTTTATACTAATCACAGTCAATCATTACAGTTGGGTACAGTGATTCTCCCCAAAGGAGTGACCATCACACAATGGGGAAAGACAGGATAATTACTGAAGAGGCATCTATAATTCCTACTAAAATTGCTAAATGATTGATACTTAATAGGATGACTATGAAGGGAGCTATATTGGAGACAAAGGGGAAAGAAAAGATTCCTTTTAACCAGAGGGCTATCTCAAAACAAAGTTGGGAAGATGTGGGTTAGAGTTGGGACTTCAAAAATAGTAGTGGAGATCTGCTATGCGAGGACATTACGCAAAGGGTAAAACACAAACAGAAAACAATAGAAATTAGAAAATATAATTTGAGAGAAGTATAAAGTAAGAAGAATATGTAAGCAAGATTTGGGAGATTCTGACTGCTAGATAAGGAGTTGAACTATTCTGTATTTAACGGGGAGCTGTGGGACTCTAAAGATTCCTCTGCATCTGTGACCTCAGGTTAGCTGGTGTTTCCAAACTGGTTCAGGCTTTAGGGACTATGAACAAGTTTACTTTACTTGTACCTCCCTGTCCAATTTTGATTTGATTTTGGGAACCTGTTCTTATCATTCTACAGTGAAAGTGTTCTGTCCAAGATAGTTGGATTACTACCCTGTGGGCTTGCTGAGGAATACTGCCAGGGTTCTTTGTGCCAAGCAACTTTAACACAGCCACCAGAGAAGATGGCATACCTAATGCACTGGTCACTAAGAATCGGCAGGTGAAGGCAACTAGGAGGCCAGCAACAAGCAGACTTAAAAGAGGCAATTCAGGGGCCTCCCCGGTGGCGCAGCGGTTGAGTGCTGCGCTGTGGAGCTTTCAGCAGTGCGCGATGCGAGTTCGACGCCCAGCCGGGGAGAATCCCACATGGTGCGGCAGACCTCTCCTGCCTTGCCCGCTGCTCCCCTTAGCAGTGTATTTCTGATCTGCCTGTTCTGCTCCCTACTCTGTCTCTGGTGAACCCTCTCGCCGCCCCACGCCTCTGGCCTCTACCCCAGCTTGTATGTATAAATAAATAAATCTTTAAAAAAAAAAAAGAGGCAATTCAGTGCTCGCTTCGGCAGCACATATACTAAAATTGGAATGATACAGAGAAAATTAGCATGGCCCCTGCGCAAGGATGACACGCAAATTCGTGAAGCGTTCCATATTTAAAAAAAAAAAAAAAGAGGCAATTCAAATGAATCCAGTGTACCTGTTTAGGCTCAGATTCCCAAGGAAATCTAGGAAGGATATGTAGGGAAGGACAAAAGGAGAGTAGTTACCCATGTCAGTTTCAAAGGAGTAACATTTTATAATATGATTTTGACTCTAGTATACTCTACACAATAAATATCTACCCAGTCAAATGTAATTTTTTTCACTAGCGTCAAAATCTTGTGAGGTTCTTTCTGGAGGCTACACTCTTCATCTTGATTCTTAGGGAAAGGCCCTCATCTGCTTCACTCAAGCCAGAAGGAAAAAAGCAACATCTTTTCCCATGGAGTAAACAGGACAGGGATACCTGGAATGGAGGACATCTGTGATCTGTATGTGACTTCATGCTTGTGTTGCTAACAAACATTTTCTCTGCTTATAAATAGAGTAAGGAATACAAGAAACCTAGGAATAAGCCCAGGGAATGTTTTCAAGCCAATATTCCTTGAGTGCTTCCTTGGTGATAGGCACTTAGCTCATTAGTTAATATTTATTTTGTCTAAGATGGTAGCCACCAGCCACAGGAGCACTTGAAATATGCTTAGTCCAGACTGAGATGTGATTACAGTAAAATACATACCAAACTTCAAAGATTTATCGTGGAAAAAAACCAAAATACCTCATTAATATTTTTATGTTGATTACAGGTTAAAATCATAATATTTTTTCTACCTTGTTTGAAAAAGATATGTTATTAAAATTCCCTTAGCTGTTTCTTCTTAATTTAAAAATATGGCTACTAGAAAAATTTAAATTACATATATGATCCACATTTGTGGCTTGCATTATATTATATTTATTGGAGAACACAGTTTTGCATCTCCAAAACAACCTTTTAACCCAGAGTTTTGCATGTCTATTTTACTGAAGAAAAAACTGCTGCGATATGGAGGCTGAAAATGACTTAGCAAGCGTTATTAAGTGGAAGACTGTGACTCAGACCCAGGCTGATCTTAGTCACTGTTATACTGCCTTTTCAGCTTGCTTACAACATTTTCTGGGTGACTTAAGTGTAGCGCTCTGGAATAATATGTGGTTCCCCCACTAATTGTTGGCATGAGGTTGAGTGAGTGTCCTACTCTTCTCACCTGAGTCTTATCATTCTTATAAATCAATAATACATTACTGTTTTATTTGAATTGCTTTTTTGGCCTCACAGTCTATGGAAATAAAGATTCAGTTCAATTTAACAAGTGTTTCTTTAGCATTACTTTGGAAAAAGTCAAATGAACACCATCGAATATTTTAATTCCTGAGAGGAAGTTAATTATGTTTGGAGTAACACCAGAGTTAATTAACAAAACATACTTTAACTGCTCCACTTTTAAAATGAGACGAATACTCACTGTAATCTTAATGGATAATAGACACTACATTATAATTTTAAATTGATACTTAAATTGGAGGCTCAATGTGTGATTATTTTTCAAGTATCTTACAAACTTACACAAAGAATCTTCCAGAACTTGAATGATTTTGACCAAAAAATTCATACCAATTCTAGATATAAAAGCAAGGGCAAGTAAAACCTAGTGTCTTTGTTAAGTGTTTCTTTTCTATTATTGTCATAAGTTTAATTAATGGTATTGGGGAGAATTTGAGTCCTCCCCTAAGATGTTCCAATCCTTGTTTTGACTTCTTTTTTAGTGCATATATAGATCATAATCTGAGTCCCTCTTGAGAAAGCAGCTCACCCTTTGAGACCTGTGAAGCCTGAAGCAGGATTTTTTTGTATTACTAGTATGCAGTTATGAAACTCCAAATCATAACCTCTGTTCATACAACTGACAGGAAAGCCATGAAATCTAGAATCCTCTTCAAGGTAGGCTCACACAAAATTGCCAGTGAAATCTGACAACACTCCTATTTTACCCAGTACTGGCCACTAGTTCTGGTTCTTTGCTTCACCATCGGTCCCTTGTTTTTTGTTCTTTTTATTGTAAGTTAACTTAGCTTTGGAGTAGGTATTGCTTCCATTCTGTAAGTCACATGTTCTCTCTTTGAAATTGTGTCTTGGTCTCACTTACTATGTTTCTGGCATTCCCCCCCCCCCCAACTTCAGACACCAGCACACAGGTTAATCTTTAATTCATGGTACTCCTCAAATGGGTGTGTAAGATCCTTTTTTTCTTATTAATTCATCTATTCCTTTTCATTCTCATTCTCTGCATCTATTCCTCTGCCCTATCCATAGGCAAACATTTGTGTTTGAAGTATGTCCTTCTCTCTGTATGAGTTCTTGTAAAAAAAAATGCACATTTTTACTTTGTATGAATGCATTTAAAGTTTTTATAAATCATGTCATAGGAAAATATTGTTTCTCTTCTTCACTCAGCACCACATTTTAAAAAGTCTGATCATATTGCCAAATATATTTTTAGACTTGCATTAAACTGATGCCTAGTTATCGATCTATTTTATCCACCCACATCACAGAAATGGACATGCATTTTGTCCTCAACTCATCATTACTAATAATGCTGTGACAAACATTCTGACATATCTTCCCCTATGGGTGAGAATTCCTCTGTGTTTCTATACCAGCCAATAGAAATGCTAGGTCACAGGTAACATATGTGTCATTCAGGGTCCTTCCAGGAAAACAAAACACTCTAAGCAAGCAAACCCAAGGGACTTTATTGCAGGGAATAGGTTACAGAAATGAGGGAAGGGCTGAGCGCCAAACAGGGATATGCAGTAACAAAGAGATTAGCAATAATAGCAGAAGCCCCTCACCGAGACTAAATAACTAATTGCTTTTAAGACTGTAAAGTGCACAAAAAAAATCTAAAATTTGCCCTCTTAGATGGGTACTTATAGATGCAGTAACAGCAACAACCTTGAGCTGAGCTCTAAGGTCAGTTGGTAACTGAGAACTCGGGGGAAGAAGGGGCTACCTAGAGGTGGGGTATCTTGAAAACAAAACAAAACTGAATCCTGGTACCAGATTCCTATTATAAACAAAATCTTTTCTAGTAGGTTTGAATGGATGGGATCCTTACTCGATCCCATAGTTATTGTTACTGTAATATACTTACTTATTTTGAACTTTAGTCTTTGTCTCTTAAACTACTCAGTTCCACTTATCTCTTGAAATTTGGCGACATTAAAACTTCCAAATACATTTAATTCAAGGATATAAACAACTAAGATTACAACCCTGTGACAATCACAGGGTTGTCTTAAGTTAACAAGGAAAGATTCTGCTACTCTGTGGGTCCCAAACCTTTGTTCTTAGTGATCAGGAAGTAGTTCTAGGAGATAAACCTTTGCCCATTGGCCCTCAAGTTACAGGAGCAGGATTTATACAGCCTGGTAACCACCAGTTCCTCACCCTTTCCCTGTTTACCTTCGCTCTGCTCCTATTTATCTACAGCAAATGAAAAACCTCTGTACAGTGAAAAAAAAGGTACCATTAAAACAAAAAGGCTCCCTACTGAATGGGTGAAAATACTTGCGTATCATATATGTGAGAGCCAAGGTCTATAAAGAACTTATACAAAGCAACAAAAAGAAAATAAAGAACCCAATCAAAAAAAACTGACAGAAGTATTAAATAGACGCTTGTCCCAAATAGACAAAGTGTAGAGGGGGCCCAGGGCACTGTGGTAGAGGACTCTGGATGCGTTGGTGATGGATGTGGTGTGGTGACCTGCGTCTGAGGACATGTTATCCGACACCTCCATCCCACACAGATGTTGTAAACCAAAGTTATGGCAAAAATGTCCAAAAAAACAAGAAGCAAGGAAATCTAATTACGACATTAACACATTCCCTGATTGCAATAGTTCCATTTTCTGATTCAAAAAACAACTCCATGAAGTAGATAGGAAAAATATTACAAATCCCAGTTCTCTACTGGGATAATAATATTGTTCAGCAGTGGTTGAAGGATTCTTAACTGCCACCACTGTGTTGCTTTGGATCCGTTCTCTCCAGGTGGATACTTTATCCCCACCTCAACCCCCTTTTAGACTAAGCAATCAATGAAGCTTAAAAGAAGCTTAAAAGAGTTTAAGCATCATGCTCAGAAGTTCAGGTTATTAAGTGACAGAATCAGGATGCATCACAGGATTTGACTACAGGGTTCACCACGGTCACAGAATGAACACAAAAGATGCTGGAACTAGTTCTGGTGAAGGGAACTTTAATAATATCCAAATATTTAATAGATTCCCAAAGATGAATCTAATTAGCAGGGAGTTTGAAGTTGAAACGATTCATCTTTAAATGACTACAAAAAATTACCCCACAATAATAGCACAATTTAATTAATTTTGGGACAGGAGAATGCTTTGCTGCTATTTCCTTTGAAAGTAATGCTTAAGTCAGGAACACTTAGAAGCAGCAGGAAAACTTAGCAAAAACAAAACTCATCCTTGTGGAATGTATTTCCATGGGCGTCTGCCGACCAGGTCAGCTAGATAGTAATTTCATTGCTGGTAGTGGGTCCAGGAAAAGTGATCAACTAACTCAAGAGCTAAGGTGGACTCTGAAAATTTGCTGGTGGCTACACTGCAGTGAGCAGCCATCATTTTTCAGACTCGGTGAGGTCCAGAGTTCCCAGCCCTCCAGAGAAACTTGCGTGCTAAAAAAAAAAAAAACGACAAAACTTCCACCAGCAAAACTCAGTCTCTACTTTTCCTTCCCTTTCCACTCTCTCTTGCTATATCTCCAGAGACCTTCTTCCTCTCTTTCCTTCATCAATCAGTTTTGGAACGTTGGGGGAAAAAAGACATGGTCATCCTACAGTAGATTTCAGTGGGAGGATGAAGCCGTCTTTCCAAAAGATAAAAACATGGTTAAACCAAAGTCAAGGTTCTTCTTCCGTACCCCACCAAGATCCCAAGCCCTGGAGTCGGAAGAGAGTGTGCGCGTGCGCGTGCGCGTGCGCGCGCAGGGTCCTGGATGGGATGAATGGCACGGGTTGGGGGAAGTGTTTGGGGAGGGGAGGAAACACGAGCTCCCTGGGGCTGCGGGTTCAGCGGAGAAGGGGGGCCGGGGCAGCGAGCCTCTTCAGCGCCGGGCTACGCAGTCTCCTAGCGACACAAGCGTCTGGGAACACTTCCCCCAAGTCTGGCAGTCGCTGGGGAGCCAGGGAGAGTATGGCGGGCCACGAGCAGCCGTTCCTGCCGGAGACTCTGGCCCAGGTACCTAAGTGCAAGAACTGCCGGCCCCGGTAAGCTCACCGCGCCGGGGAGAGAGCGCACCCCGCGAGTATGGTGCGAGGGCGCCGGAACCGGCGATTGTTGGGGCTGGGGCCCGGGACTGGGGAGAAGAACCTAGTTGGAGGCCCGGCTTGCCTTTTCTCCTGAAGGAAGGAGGCACCTACCTACATGGTAAAATATATAAAATAGCCAGCCCTCCACGCTCCTCTTCGCTAAGGAACAGTCTTTCTTTTTTTTTTTTTTTGTTTTATTTTTATTTATTTATTTTTTTATTTATACATCCAAGCTGGGGTACAAGCCAGAGCTGTGGGGCGGCGAGAGGGTTCACCAGAGACAGAGCGGGTAGCAGAACAGGCAGATCAGAAATACACTGCTGAGGGGAGCAGCGGGTGAGGCAGGAGAGGTCTGCCGCACCATGTGGGATTCTCCCCGGCCAGGTGTCGAACTTGCGTCACCGCTGCCGACAGCTCCACAGTGCAGCGCTTAACCGCTGCGCCACCGGGGAGGTCCCAGTCTTTCTATTATCCTCACAACCCCCACCCGCAGGGAATGTAGATTAATGCACCCACTCCAGATGGGAAACTGTTAAGCAGAGTCCCCTGTGCAGAGTTTAGCCTAAGACCCACCCTTCTCCAGGTTAGCTAGCTGGGATCCTTGCATCCACCGTGAGCAGTCTGCTGCGCCTTTGGCCTTGGGTACTGGAGTGGTCTGCTGCCACTTCTCCACGTGAACCCTCCTTCCCTACCTCTCCTCCACAAGTGATGGAGGCTAGAAATTGCCCCCTCTTCGCAGTTTCCTTTCCCGCCCCAATTCATGTGGTCCATACGACCAGCCTTGTTGTCTTCCAGGTACAAAGAGAATCCGCCATCCAAGTGTTTCTTGAAGTCCGGAAATAGGCCGAAGCGGCCCAGCCTCCTGAACAGCCGGCGGTGGATATTTGTGGGAAATGAACTGGATGACTTCAGGAACGGTTGCCTGACTGACCAAGGTCTCATCACTCAGGGCCCTGAGGAGGGCTGTCTCCCCCAGATTTCTCACAGAGCTCTCCGACCTCCCCGAAAGAAGGGGCAGATGGCACCTCTGAAGGAAGCAACCCCATTTCCCAAGCTTTCACCAGCCCAACAGGCGCGGAAGTCATTCCTGGCAGATGTGGAAGCCCAACTGACCCGGCACCCCTTGGCTGTGTACCCTAATCTGGAAGAAAATATTCCTGCAGAGGTGATGTCCTGAGGGAGGGCCTTTTCTGGGACCTTGCAAATAAGTCTCTTAGGTGTTTGGGGAGTTCCATTAAAGGGATGACATGTTTGTGAGGGCCAGAGGACTGTGAAACAAGGAATCTTGTTTCAAATAGGCCTTTATTTGGGGCGTTAGTCCTGCAGCCCAGAAGACACAGATCCAAGCAGCCCTTGAATTGTTTCCAGTGCTGGGACATGGAAGCGCTTCTAAACACAAAGAAAAGGTGGGATGGTTCCCACTCTGGTGCTATGCAAATCAAGCCAGAAGTTAGACAAGTGGCTATTGGTACAGTGTGTACAGATTCGATAGGGGAAGCACTAGCCCAGGGGTGCTTGGCTGAGCCTCAGTCCTTGGTCATCTGTGGTTGTCAGTTTCGTTTCAATGTCTCGCTGGAGGTGGATGTTTCTAGTCAAGTCTGAGCAGTGTGGGCACAGTGTGTGCCTCAAGGGCCTCCTGACTGTTTTGGCTTTATCCGGATGTCTCCATTTTGTCTTCTTTCTTTTTAAATATTTCTGATTAGGATTAATAAATCCTAATCAGCATGAGAGTTCTTAAGGGGGTTGGAACAGTTTTCCTTTCTCTGTACCCAGGAGACACAATGGGCAATAACTTACAAGCAACTTTCTTGTTTCCTGTGATTCTGTACAATCTACCAAGGTCAGCAAACCAGAAAACATTTGACTTCTTTTCTTCTGAGGGTCTATCAGTCTGCTTTTCTTGTGACATTTTTTTGGGAGAAAGCAATGGGGGTTATTGTTCAGTCTTGATTCTGTCACTTTAGCATGGACTTAGGGGGTGTCCACAAGCTCTTACTAATGGGTGGGTGGGGGCGCGTAGGAATACCTGACTGATCAAGGGGAAAATTCACCTAATTGTCGAGGCTAGGGACAGGCAGCAGCTCTGTGGTGTCGCCAATGTCCCCAGCCTCTTTTGACTTTCAGCTCCATAATCCTTCATATATGTCTCTTTTTCTTTCTTTTTTTTATGTCTCTTTTTCTTGTACCTCCAAATAACTTTCACACCTCCAGTTTCTTTCAAACAAGAAGCCAAAGGGGCAAAAGTTAAAGAGTGCATGTCAGCTGACTCTGCCTTAGAATTAGGCAAACAGTAGCTTTTCCATCAACATCTAATTCATTTGATCTCTCCTAGCTGCTATGGGGGTCTAGAAAATTGAATTCCTTGGTTGGTCATTGCATCCTTGAACAAAAGCTGGAATGAAATTCTGTTAGATTTAAGGCAAAGGGGCAGAATGGATATTGGGCAGGACCTGTCACCCCTACCTGTAGTCTGTTCCCTATAAAATGAGTCTGACAGTTGTTCAAAAGGTAGACTCCTCTACTCATCCTACCCCATCCCCGTGCTGCCCCATCTCCTCTCCACGCCTTGGCTGGCTCTCACTCTGCTGCTGCCACTCTGGCCTCCCTGCTGCTCTCTGCACATTCGCAAGCATGTCCAGTTCAGCTGTTCCTATCCCATGGATACTTGCTCCAGATGTCCCCTTGGCTTACCCCTACAGTCCCTTCATCTCTGTCCAGTTCCTCCTGACTGGGAAGGCCTCTGTAAAATAGCACATCCCTTCCGCCCTCGTTCTCAATCCCTCCCCACCATCTAGTTTTTGTCTTAGATACCACTGGTCACCACTGGGCTCCTCACTAGAATAAAAACTATTCAAGGGCAGGAACTTGGTGTCTTTCACTGTGTACCACCAATACCTGGTGTGTGGTTGACGTTAAACAAATATTTGTGAATAGTGAATAAATGAATGGATAAAAGATCAGTTGCAGAGAAGTCTGTAGAGGAAAACTAGAATTTTTAACCCATTGTTTTCCACTTGAGGCTTTCTTTTCCTGTTTCCTATAGGCCAGAGCTTCTGAGTCCATGACAAAGAGATGATTCCGCACCCCCTCGGATGATACATGGGATTGTGGTCCTTATTTCCATCTGAATTTTCTAACTAGGTGTGTTGGCTTCTTTCTGAGGCAGGATTTCTTCTTATGCTGCTTATCAGCAGCAGTAATTCAAATAATACCCAGAATAAGAGCACCTCTTTTTATAAAGCAAAGCCGTACGGCCCAATTCCCATGGGTCCAATTTAGGCCTAAACCTGCCACTGTGATCCTGATTGACTTGACCTGCTCTGCCTCTAGACGGAGAGAGGCTGGAGTTTGGTCAGTTCAGACCATGAGAGTTGCCAATGGAAGGAAGGAGGTTCACCGGGAAAAAATCTAGATACTTGATTCATAGGAAGAACGTATGCTTGGAGGTCAACAACCGCAGAAATCTTAGTGGCAATGCGCTCACAGGGGCAGCTGGGAACCAGGGTGCATCCAGAGGCACTATTCCATACAGGGGAAGTGGAACTTCAATGCAAACTTTGTCTACCTAGGATCCCGGTGGTGGGAAATTACTCACAGCAGCCAGCACAGAGCTTGCACAGGCACTGAATTGACCTACTGGAAAGGAGAAGCAACAGGGCGAGTTGGACTGTTCTTAGAATCAAGAGGTCCCCTCTTCAGTTCATTTTCCTTCTCTCCAAGGAGTTTTTCTGTTTGTAGCTCTTATTAAAGGTGCTGGAAGTGCTGGATCCAGACAGAAAGCTAGAGGACACATGGGCTTCTTGTCAGAGCACTAAGAAAATATTGAAGGAACCCACAAAACGTTTTAAAAAATGCCCTACCCAAGTCTACCTGGAACCGTAAGTTTCACTCTTAACCCCTTGCTCATTCCTGTCACCTTATGAACCTCTTTGATATGAGGGCTTTGGGTTTAAAGATAATCCAGAATAATTCCCCCATCTCAAGTTCCTTAACTTAATCACATCTGTGAATAAAATAACCCTTACAGCTTCCAAGGATTCGAAGCTGATCTCTTTGGGGGCTGTTATCAGACTACAAAAGCATGAGATAGTATCACCCAACTTTAAAACAATTTCCCTTGACTACAGAGTCTCTCATTTCTTTTAGAGCATAACTCATTGGAAAGAGACATATTTACTTCCTCTTCTTTCTTTCTTTCTTTTTTTTTAAAGATTGTCAATGGGATATTTGCCCCTAGCAGAAAAGCTGTGGTTTTTTTTTTTTTTAATTTATTTATTTATACATACAAGCTGGGGTACAGACTAGAGGCGTGGGGTGGCGAGAGGGTTCACCAGAGACAGAGTGGGGAGCAGAACAGGCAGATCAGAAATACACTGCTGAGGGGAGCAGTGGGCGAGGCAGGAGAGGTCTGCTGCGCCTTGTGGGATTCTCCCCAGCTGGGCATCGAACTCGCATTGCGTGCTGCCGACAGCTCCACAGCGCAGCGCTCAACCACTGTGCCACCAGGGAGGCCCTCTCTTCTGTTCTTTCTTGAGCTCTACTCTTTCTTGAACTCAATCTAGTTTGACATGACTAGATTTACATTTTGAAATGATCATTTTGGCTGCAGTGCAGAAAATGGCTTAGGGATTGGAGCTTGGGGGTTCCTAAGAAAAGATGCAGAGACACCAGTAAGGAATCTTTGCAACAGTTCAGAGAAGGAGCTAGAGTTAAAATCTATTAGACTTATAAAGGGCTGGATTTTAGGGATAAAGGAGAGAGACGTCAAGGAAGTCTCCTACTTGTCAGGATTCTTCTGAGGCTTTGACCAACTCTAAGCATGGTAACTTGGGTTTTTACCTTAACAACACTCATAATTTAAAAAAATCAACTTATAGAGGTAAAATCCTACATAAATTTTAACTGCTACAACTAATCACGATATACTTGTATTTATAACATTAATAATAGGCCTATAATCTTTGAAAAATGAAAATATAACATGTGAGTTTGCAGGAGATGGTTAGAAATACTTTTTGATCTCATTTCTCCCAAGATACTGTTTGAAATCAACTTGGATTTATGATGCCTCATACTGTAATTCTTTGATGATCTCATTATCTGTAGTCCCAAGAAGACCTCTGTGCCGCACCCAGGCCAATGGCTTTATAAAGAGAAAAATACAAATGAAACAGATTTGCTCCATGAAAATGTTTCCCTAGTTCATACAAGTGTACGCCAAGGAGTTCGTGACTTCTGCCACTGGGCCACTGCCTTTGTAAGTTAGTGATGATAGTTACAATCTACTTTGTAAAGTCAAGTTCAAAGTTTCTCATTAAAAATTACTGTTTGGATATAATCTAAGTCAAGTATTCAAAATCACAAAGGAGTCTTTATGACTTTTCCCAACATTTGTAATGGGTGCTTGGTGGTGGGTGTGGTGTGGTGACATATCTGAAGAGGTGAGGTCCTGTATTTCTGAATCATGTACCGTGTTATAAGCCAATGTTACCTTACTATAAAAATCATAAAATAATTTAAAATAAAATTGTTCCTCAGGAAAAAAAGTCCTTAGAGATGAAATATTTAGGAAGTTTACAAATCTGTAGCCAATTGAACGGAAAGGTTTATTATTTATATCTCACATCATTAATGTTGTTTCATCTTTTTAAGTGACTCAGCTACATTGAGATATAATTGATATGTAATATTGTGTAAGTTTAAAATGATTTCATACATGTATGTGTTGCAAAATGATTTCCACATAGGGTTACTTAACACATCCATCACCTTATGTAATTAGCTTATATGTGTATGTCGGGGAGTAGTGGTGGTGAGAACATCTGAGATCTATTTTCCAAGCAACTTTCTTGTTAACTACAGTCGTCGTGCACGTTCTCCCCATGCCTGTGTAGGCTTCCTCTGGGTACTCAGGTTTCCTCCCAGGTCCACAGATTAGGTTCATTGGTGTGTCTATATTGTCCCACTCTGAGTTAGAGAGAGAGAGAGAGAGAATGAATTCAATCTTTGATGGGAGGGCATTCAGTCCGTGGCTAGTGCTGGCCTTGTGTCTGAGCTGCGGGGATAGTCTCCAGCCTCCCAAGACCCTGAACTGAATTAAACCGGATGGAAAATGAATGAATGAATGAATGAATGAATGAATACAAATGATTGTTGAATATTAGACGTATTTTGTGTCTTTAGCTTATACTAATTAGCCTATGGTCAAATTGTTTGTTTGGCTTAAATTCAGTTTCCAAGAACCTATTGATGCTGTTAAGTAAGGGATTTACTGCACCCCTGGGGACACCCCGTCTATGAAGTAGTGGAGAAGTTTGCTTTTGTAGAACAGACTGAATTTTCCTTAACCCCTTAGTTTCTCTCATCGACTCACTGTTTCCTGTAGGTCCTAAGCTGTCTCTTACGCACACTGATAAAGCTCCTTGTGCCTCAAATACTTCATGTCTCCAATGAATGCTGACGAGCTTTTGCCTCTTCTCCAAGCGATCTCTTCTCCAGCCATGGTGAAATACCTTCCTTAGATTAAAAAAGAGACCATTTGTCCTTGATTCATGCAATGTGATATTCTTCCAGGGTAGTTCGAATATCGATGAAGAGTTTATCCTGAAACAGTTCAACATTGACTATCAGAGCGAAACAAGCTGTAATGTGCTCCGCGTGATGAGACTGAGCCAGGTTCCTCTGGAGCTGAAGAAGAGAGCAGGGCTAAATAAACTGCAGGAACCAGAGATTTTCCACAAACTACACTGTGAGGGGAAACTACAGGTAATTGCAAAAGGGGAAAAGATGGAAAATCAAAGAAAATGAAATTGTATTAAAATCTTAAATGTTCTTTAATTTTGAAACTTCAAAGCGTTGGCCTTTTTAGGAGAATTATTGAACTTTTTTAATGTTTAATATTTAAAAAATGAATATTCAATTCATATAACAAAGTCAGTTACACCAACAAGATATGTCAGCTTTATTATCATCATTTGAATAGTCATTCTTTCTATGTGTTTTATAGGTGAGACAATGTCTTTATGTGTTTTTTATGTGGATATTATAATGTGACTGTCTGTTGCAAGAGTAAAGTACTGCAATTAATGATTATGAATGCTGTTTATTTTATGTCCTAAGAATTCTGGAATTTTTAGGGGCGTCTACCTGAGTACATGTTGCTCTTGATCACATGCTTACCTGATCACTAGCAAATCACTCACTTTTCCAGTGTCAATTTCTTATGAAGATAGAAGAACAGGTAACAGAAAGGCGAAACAATACAAGCTATGTTCCAAAGGAAGTTACTGTGGGCCCTGAGGCATTTTTTAATACAATATGTTATTGCAAATATATACCCAAGTCAAATGTGCCAATTCAACAACAGATATAGTGCTCAATTGGAGTTAGTGGGGGAGGAAGTTTCTTTTTCTGAAAGTGACAAACAATATATTATCTCTAATTAGTTAGCCCTTGACAGCATGCATTTGAATTTCACTTGGTTCACTTACTTGTGGATTTTTTTTGCAGTCCCTTCTCCTCCTTCTCCTCTTCTTTTCCTCTTCCTCTTCCACCTACTCAACATGAAGTTGATGAGGACAAAGACCTTATCTTACAACACTTGTCTTATGCTTTTCTTAGTAACATTTTGTTCTTCTCTAGCTTACTTTATTGTAAAAACACAGTATATAATACATACGACACACAAAATGTATGCTAATTGACCATGCTCTGGGCATCAGCAAGCTATTAGTACTTAAGTTTTTGGGGACTCAAGTTTTTGGCTGTGGGAAAATGGGGGGAGGAAGGCAGCAGGTACCTGTAATCCCCATATTGCTCAAGGATCAAGCGTGTTCTCAACGAATTATTTGATACTCTATTGCCTATATTTTGGACATGTTAACTTTGTCCTTTAAAATTGAACACGTGGGCTGACTGATTTTACATACATGATGTTTTCAATTCTTGAATCTATTATATAAGATTTATGAAAACGAAGCATCTCATCACTAATATCAGCACTTAAAATTTCCCTTTTCCTGTCATCTTCCTAAAAGGTAAAATGCAAAATGATGCTGGATAGAGAAATTATGTCCATATGCCCTGAGGCTCAAATCACTGCTGTCTGCAATCTGGATTGAATCAAATTGCTCAATTTCCTGTACTTAGAAATAATTGCACAAATGTTGCTTCGTAAGTCCTGGGGCTATTGCCAAGACTGAATTTTTGACTGGCAGATAGAGTATCACTGTGGAAAGGTCAAAATAGATTTCCACATGGTGTCACTGTCACTTTCTTTTGCCTAAAGGTTTTCTTTCAAACTTTTTTTTTTTTACTATCAGCATAGAAGTTTGTTTGAATTGAAAATAACATTGAGTATAGCCAGAATGTAACCATTATCTAAAACACATATCACCATTGGCTCTGAAAGAAGTCTCAAGATATCTTTCTTTTGGAGTTGAAAAATACTTAGTAAGAATGTACAAGAAAGAAAAAACATAAACAGCAAGTTTGCTGATTATTGTGATGAGAGGGCACATTAAGCTACTGCCACACAGAGTAAAAATTAAAAACTGTATAGCGAAGGGTTCTCTTTCTTTATCAGTGCCTTGGAAAAAGTCAATAATGCAAAAATACCTCCACTTGGTTAACAGTACAACCAGTTGGGCCTCCCTGGTGGCGCAGCAGTTAAGTGCTGCGCTCTGGAGCGCTGGGGAGATTCTCACATGGTGCAGCAGACCTCTCCTGCATCGCCTGCTACTCCCCTCAGCAGTGTAGTTCCGTCAATCTGCCTATGCTGCTCCCCACTCTGTCTCTGGTGAACCCTCTCGCTGTCCCACACCTCTGGCCTGTACCCTAGTTTGTATGCATAAATAAATAAATCTTTAAAAAAAAATGTACAGCCAGTCCAGGGACCACTGAGGGACGCAGGGAGTCATTCACTATACTTCCCCCTTCTCTGTCTCCTTCCCATCCACCAATCTGTTTTCTTCCTTTTAATATTGGGTTCATCCTGTTGAAAAAAATGATTAACATTACTATTTTTGTAAATTGGAGTGAAGAATATCCTGATTGAAGCATGTAATGATTCAGTAGAAGATGCTCAGAGATCAGACTTTTGAAAAAGGTTCAACAGCTAGTTATCAGAGACCACAAATAGCTGGGGGGAAAAGATTCAGATAATCTCTGTCTGCTTAGTAAGTAAAAAGGATAAGCAGTTAAAAATCGGTGAAAAATCCTGGGTAACCAGAAACAGACAAGTGGTGTTGGGTGAAACTCATTTCCTTGAGAAGTGAGCTCTAAGGAGGCTCCAAGCTAGAGCTTGATTTCCAACAGTATCCATGTCCCTGGACAAACTCAGAAGGTCTCCTCTCAAAAAAAGAGAAGTGTTTCTTTGAGTAGCCATTTGCACACATCAACCTGTAGCTCTGGTAGGTTTGACAGCCCAGGATTGGGCTTTTTGTGCTGGTAGCAGTCTTGTGTTAATCTGAGGTCCTTAGCCATGAGTGCTATTCTGAATCCGCCCTGAAAGTTATTGGCTAAGGGAACTCCTTCCGTCACCCCAGACACAGGAGCATTAGTGGCACTTGACCAACACCATCCTGAGCTCATACTTGGAACTTTAGCCAGTATTTTGGGTCAAGCCCTAACCTGACTCTAGGATTCATGGCGTTAGCGGTCCCTAGCTAACAGCATGTTGTTACAGATCTTTACTGCCTGTCCAGCCCCAACAGTTCCACAATATACCACATGGAGGCCACGCATGCCAGCAGTTCTTGGGCTGCAGCAAATTCATCTTCTCCTCCCACCACAAACATGAGGTTCCCAGACCAAGCAGCCCCCATACACCAGAAAGAGGGTCATCTATAAAACTTGCTCCCGTTTTTTTCAACTTCTTTGGCCAATTCTTCAGGATCACTAGTACTGGAATCTATTAATGGTGAGCCTTTCTTCATTAATTTTTAGAATTCCATTTGCTCCAGAATAATCTATTGCATTCTGTCACACATTGTAAAATCTATGAGCTTTATTGGCTATATCTGCTGGGGAAGACACCAGACACTGCCTGTTCATCTGCATCTTCAAACTCTTTGCAAGCCTCAGGGAACGCATGAGAAATAACGAGCAGATAGCCATATGTGTCAAGAGAGTTTTTGCTATTGGAGTCCCCATGTTGTCTAGTGAATCCAACTGGAGTCTGAGAAGCCATTGATCTAGAATACACAACTACAAGGCTAGCTGCTGCCAAGTTCAGAGGTGGTTCCTCTGAGCCCTAAGGATGCTGCCATGGTACTCCAGGTGGCCACCGCTGCTCTCTGCTCCCCACTAACTGAGTATGCAGTATGGGGCAATCTGGGGTACACTGAGCACTCGTGATCTGGCTCTGCCCTTTTAGCTTTTGTATGTCTGAAAATATCCCTATCAGCTTTCATTTTAAAAGATATTTTTATGGGAACAGAATTCCGAGCTCACAGTTTTGTTTGTTTTCATTACTTAAGGATGTTTTACCACTGTCATATTACTTTGGTTGTTTCTGATGAGAAATCCTATGTTACACATTCTGTTTTCTGGATTGTTTTTTCTTGACTACTTCTAAGACTTTCTTTTTTTCCCCCCACTGGACTTGAGTAGTGTGATAATTATATACCGTGGTGTATCTCTCTTCATGTTTCTTGTGTTTGGGGTTTGTTGAACCTCTTTGATATTTGGGTTTATAGCTTTCATCAAATTTGACCATTTTAAGTTTTGACCATTATTTTTTCAAAAGTTGTTGTCTTAGTCCTCTCATAGGATTATACATCATTATTTTGTGTGAGGCTTCTCAGAGTTCACTGTGCTCTGTACAGTTTTTTTATTTTTTTTCTCTTTGTGTTATTGCTATGTCTTAAATTCACTAATTCTTCTCCTTCAATATCTAATCAGTTGTTAATACCATCCAGTTTTTTCTCATTTCATGAATTATAGTTTTTATATCAAGATGTTTACCTTAGGTGTTTTAAAATATCTTTCATGTCTATTTAATCTTTTGAACATATGGATTGCAGTTATAACAACTGCTTTGATTTTCTAGTTTATTAATTCTAACATCTGTATCTGTTCTCTGTCAGTTTCCACTAATTGCTTTGTCACCTCATCATGGATTAAATTTTCTTGCTTTTCAACATGGCTGGTGATAAGTCAAAGTCCAATATTGAGAATATTCCCTTTTTGGTGCTGAGTACTTTTGTACTCCTATAAACTTGAGTTTCATTTTGGATGAAGAGTGACTTGGAAAGGTTTTATTCTTTTGGGTATTACTTTTAAGACTTTTTGGGAAGCCCAAGTAATGTTCAGTCTGGAGCTAATTCCCTGCTATTGAGGCAAGACCCTTCTGTCTATGAATCTTTAGGTTTCCGGGACAAAATAGACACTCTCCCTGACTCTGTGTGCATGCTAGCCATTGCTGCCTCTAATCCTTTTGGTTGGGTCTTTCCTTGTCCTTGAGTCTTCTCCTTCCTATGCACAGAGGGAGACTCCTTGCCAACCTCTGGAGTTCTCTCTATGTGCCTCTCTCTGTTACTCTGTGCTGCACACTTAAGCTGCCTTGGTCTTCCTGGACTCTCAGGTCTGTCTCCTCAAATTGGAATCCACTGGGCTTCTCCTGGACAATGACCTGGAAACTCTCTTGACTCAGTGAGCTGGGACAATCGTGGAACTAATCTCATATGGTACTTATCTCTCAGTGATCACTGTCATTTGATGTTCTTTGTTATTTGATGTCCCTTTGCAAACCATTATTTCATATAATTCCCCCCACGCCGTACCCCATTTTTTGACTTGCAGGTGGGAAGGTAAATCTGGTCAGTGTTCCAGCAGTGAAAGTCCCCATCTTGATTTTTTCACATTGCCGGTTTTCAAATCTGCTACACTCTGCTCCTTGGTGTTCTTTATAACTCTGAACTTTCCCACTATCTTCCCTTTCCTCATATTATTTTCTCTGCTTGAATTACCCCTTTTTCTATGTCTACATGCTTATGTCTTCATTTAGATACAGGTCATATGCCCATATTTTCATGTCATTTTTGTAGGTCCCTTGGTGAACATCAATTTATTCTTATTTCTTATCTCTCACAGCATATGCCTCTATTGTAGCCTCTCTCTCTTTGTCCTATATGTATATTCACCCACTTTTTTATACTTTAATTCAATAAATGTTTCTAACAATCTATTGCTATGTGCACAAAAGTCCTGGGGACAAATGCACTTAAAATTAAGGGCTCTTTCCTGCACAAAAGGAACTTATAGTCTAGAAGGATTATCGGGTAAATTACTACTGTTTAAATGATGTCATAATTCATACAATACATAGGAAAAAGTAATCAAAACCACCAAGCATGGGGTGAGTGGGTTCAATTAAGGCTTCACAAAAGACCTTATGTTTGTGTTGAATCTTGAAAGATCACCAACATAACAAAGATCCAACAACATAACATTCCAGATCAAGTTCTTCATCACGAGAGTAGTATACATACCATTCTCCTTCCTCCGTTTAATTTCTTTCCTTTCCTTCCTTTCATTTAATTAAGTGGCTCTCAATTGAGGGTGATTTTGCCTCTCTCTTCTCTTCTGCCTACGGATAATTTGGCAGTTTTCTGGAGATCACATTTTTGGTTATCACAAATTGGGTGGTGCTACTGCCAGCTAGTGGGTAGAGATGAGAAATGCCACTACCTAGCCTACAGTGAATAGTACAGCCTCCCACACTCACTGCAGCCCAATAAAAAATTTTTCTAGCTCAAAAAGTCCAAAAAAAAAAAAAATAATAAACCCACTGCCCAAAGTTAGGAAATCCAACTTTAATTCAACAAATTTTTATCAAGTACCTATTTTGTCTTAAATACAGTTTTACATGCCAGGGGGCTGAAGCAGGGAACAACCTTTGGAGCATACATTTTAGAGACTAAGAGGAGAGACAAACAATCAGAAAAATATCGAGCCTATCAAAATGGTGACATGTGCTGTTAAGAAAAATGAGGAAGGGAAGGCAGATGAGGAATTCTGTGAGGGATTTGCAATTTTTACATTAAGATACTACCAAAATGATGAATGAAATAGGTAAGCCATGTGGGTCTCTTGCGGGAGAGCATTAGACAGTGGGAACAGTGAGTGTAAAGGCCTTGAGGCAGAAAAGTGAAAGTTCTGCTCCTGAAATAGCAAGGAGGTCAGTATGCTCAGAATGGAGGGATGACAATGTTGAATCCAGCTCTTAGAAATGGTAGCCCTCCCCTTTGCTTCAGGTAGCCTTATATGACTTCACTCTAGAATGTCTCACACATTCTACCTCACAGTTTAAATGTGAGAAGAGAAAGGGATAGAATCTTTGTGTTTCATGTTTCTTTGCACCACTCTAGAATTAAAACCCCTTTCATGATGAGACGATGTCTGGGTGTTGTATCAGCAGTGTTGGACTACAAAGCAACAAGAGGTTTACATCCTTGATGCTCTACTGAGGCATAGGAGTAAGAAAGGAATGATATCTGTACTTCTTCCTCTTTTTCTCTCCCAATTAAGGAGGCAAGAAATGGCACTGGGTAGCATTTTTATCAAAAGTAGTATAGCGTTTACTGGCTGAGCAGTGCTGGACTCACAATAAGGCTAAGAGCTAATTTGGGTTGACTGAGTATTATTTAAGGTCATTCTTCAGTGACATATATTAATTTTTACATTATTTCTAGCAGCTTTACATATATTCTCTCGTTTATCTTTCCAATAACTCTATGGGACAGATACTGTTATCTCCATTTTACAGATGGACTCACAGCAACTAAGTGGGTAAGGCTGTACCAAGGTTTGTCTAAATCTAAATGCCACATTTCACCACCTCATTATTTTCTCAATCATGAACTTTTCATGTTAGCTCTGTAAATCAAAACATAGTTATCCTTTGTAAAATATGGAAAGGAGCAACTATGAATTCAGAATAAATGTTACTGCTTTCATAGCCTAAATCTTAGATTTATCAAAATGAAAAGCCAAAAAAATGAATGAAATTTGGAATTATGTTATTCTTCTATAGAATCCCTATAAGCCAAAGTGGGTGAAAATGAGGTATGGAGCTTGGTATCTGAACCCCAAATTGTGGAAAAAGCAGAGAGCAGATGAACCCTTGGTTGACCCTAAGATCTCACAGAAAGCTCAAAATGAGAATTTTAAAAAAGAGCTACAGGAACAGGTATGTGCATGTGCTGAAATTTTATCTCCTGAAATAGATTATCATTTTGAAATCAAAGTCTCTGCAATATTAGAAGGCTCCTTCCTAAAAAAGTCTAACTTGAATATTGAATTCAGCAATGAGAAAACCAAGTCATTATATGGGGAATGTATAATAAGCAAGATTTGATATCTCCTGGTTCCATGGTCAAAACAGTGTTTCTAAATAGGAGACAATCATTCATTGTTCTCCTACCATTTTTAGAACAATTGATTCCATGGGTCAACTGACTGTTCAAAGGCTGGTGTGATGTCAGTGCTCAAAATCGATATAATGTCATGGGTTCTCTTTGAATAACTAGTGTGAAGCTCTTTTTTTTTTTTTAAATCAACAATGGATGAATGTTAAAAGCAATTCAAAATTGCATCCAGGAAACTTCTTTTTGAAATTCAGCAGAGTGGCAGAATCTGTCTGAGAGACTGGGAAAAGGTTAAATAGCCCTATTTGATATCGCAACTCCACAAACACCACAAGAATGTACTCTCCTCTTACTGCAAACACACTCTGCACTTGCTCATCTCTTATGTACAAACGTCTAATGGAAAAAAGATTCTCATCATAGTCATGGAAATTTGGAAATACTGACACAACACTTGCACAGCACTCTGATGAGAGTATTTGTGAAGCTCATCCCTTTTTCAGTAGAGCCAAAACTTCTCCCAAATACCGTGGAAATACCTTGAAAATATAAAAATTTGGCTATATATTTATTCAGGAATCATTCATTGATTACCTCCTTTAGATTGCAAAGCTTGGCAGAAAAACAGGTATTTTTGTCTTTTCTGGAATTGGGCATGAAATTTTTATTTTCAGATATGAGGCATGACAAATTTATGAGCATAAGATGCTTAAATAGGGCTCAAGATAATGTAAATAATGTATAGCAGAATTTCTTGGTGTATTATTTTTGGAGCTGCCTATCTAAGTTATGTGACTTACTATTCTATTTGTACTTTGAAGAAAAATGACAAAACATTTTCAATAAATTAAATATTTAAAAACAAAAATAGGAGTTTCTTTTAAGGTGTCTAGATGTTCTCTCTTTAGAAATGTGTTTTGAAGTCTAGTTCTTAAAAGCTTGCTAACTTTATGAACATTTTATTTTCACAGTGAAAGCTAAGAAAGACATTTGCTAAAATGGCAATAGTCAGCTCATGAAAAAGAAGTGATATCTAAAATTTAGAAATATGATTGATCAGACTTACTGTAAAAAGATTTTCAGGCAGTTTAGACACAGAAAGGATTCAAAACAATGGGATTATTTATAATGATTTTTGTTATTCACATTTTTGCAATACCCAAAGATTGAGCTACCCTCTGCACTTTAGGTGGTGACACTTGTCTATGATGTCACAACTCACAAGGACTCCCAGGCACACTGGTGTGCTGGCAAGGGACAGTCCCTGTGATGACATGGCTGTCCTGTTGGGAACACATGAGTTTTGATTGTTTTCATTGAGTTTGTTTGTAAGGTAAAATAATCTTTCATGAATGACAAATGACATAAACTTCTACATCCAATTTTTACATTCAAATAAGTGAAACAGAAAACCAAAGCTATACCGGAATTCCCCAAAGATGTTGGGACTGGGTCAAGTCTTTTGGGATTGTCACACCCTTTCCAATTCAGATTTAAAAATTGTGGCTATATTATGAGCAGGAAAACCGGCTTCTTCCTCTATTATTCTCAATTCTGGTCACCAAATGTGTCAGGGTTTTTACACCTTACCAAGCAGCCTGTTCTATAATTTAACTCGATCTGACACCATCTACCTGGAGATAACGTCAGATCCCCTAAGTTAAGGATTCAGTCCCACAAGACTGACCCCACCACCACCCCCCCACCTCCTTCAAGTCTGGGTTGCCACCTCTGCTTCTTAGCAGTCAGCTGTACATTGGAGGCTCCCACAACCCCTTCTCAGGTTAGTCACCTGCTAGAACAGCTAAGTCAGGAAAACAGCTTACTTATTTGATTGCTGGTTATTATAAAAGTATGCACCCTGGAAAAGCCAGACAGGAGAGATTATAGGGCAAATTTGTGGGAAGGGGAGTGGATCTTTCCAGCCCTCCCCTGGTGCTATACTCTTCTGGTACCTCTGCACGTTCACCCAGAAGCTCTTTAAACATAGTCCTTTAGGGTCTTGATGGAGGTTCTATTACATAGGCATGATTGATAATGTATTGGTTGTTGGTGATTGATTCAACCTCCCTCTGGTTTCCCCTCCCCAGGGTTTGGGGCTAGGGCTGAATGTGCCAACCCTTTAAGCATGTGCTTGGCACCCTTGGCAACCAACCCCCACACTGTGACTATCTAGGGGCACCTAGATAGTGCGTTTACATAAACTGAGTTGTGGTTGAAAGAGGCTTACTGTGAGTAACAAAAGACTCTCCTTTGGACCTAGTGGCTTATTTGTCTTGGGAAATTCCAAGGGTTTCAGGAGCACTGTGCCAGAAGCAGGGAGAAGACCAAAAACATCCTTCTTACTATAGAGTAGTTTCACAAGTGCTCATCTCTAACTGGTTAGATTCCATATGTCTTAGCTTAATAATTGTCTAATTGCTAAAATATATTGTTTATCCTTAATATCAGGGTTAAAAAAAGGACAGGGACAGGAAAGTTGGACATATTTTGAAAACATTTACATTCAACTCATGAACACTCTTGACACACATATTCCCAAGTGAGATGGAAGTGGTTTAAAATGTTTTCTAAAGAGCTACATGCTTTTTCAAAATCAGGACAAATATGAAATCAAACTTTTGATGGCTCACTCTTTCTGTAATGTGGATCCTTTTTTAGGAGGAGTTACTTGCAGACCTTCACGGAACAGCTGCTTTTAAGGATTTCATTCTAAGCAGGGGCTACAGGATGCCAAGGGTGAGTAAAGCATCATTTCAAAAAAAACCGACTGATGGGAAGGGGTCAGCACCCTGGCAAAGGCAAAACACTTCTCTTGCAGGCATATACCAGGGCTCACGTCCCTGGGAGAAGGGCATGCTTTTCCCTAGATAGGAGCCCCGAGGTGGGACTTGTCATTTTACTCTCTTTATTCTGCCTACTTGGTTTCTGCTATGTCAGCGGTGTTAAGTCCCTCAGACTTACCTGCCTTGGTTTTGTCCTCAATGGCACCAAAGTGAAAGGGACCTATATGCAGGACACGTGGCCTTCAAGTTGCCTACCTTTAATTTTCTAGTTAGTTTTTGAGTGTCCTTTATTGCCATATCTAGGACAAAAAGCTGTGGCTTGGGTCAGGTAATGAAGTTGGGTGTTGGCATATTATAATGTAGAAAAAACCTACGTTAGTATCTGTTTTTGATAACTAAAGAAGTCCTAAGGGATTTCATTTGTACGATAAAAACTGAGAAGTGATAAAGTGCTATGGGGCCGGCCTCCAGTCAAACAAGCTAGGGCAAAAGTTCAGCTCTGGGGAGTCCACCAGTGTTTTTTGTCTTTCCCTTTCTAGTTTCCACTCCCTTAACTTGCCAACTGACCAGACTGCCCCCTACATCGAGTGGTCCCCTTAGAAGACCATAAGGAAGGCGGGTGGGATGGGAGGTTGGTCGAGGGCATTGTCAGCAGGAGGGTCTGATGCCCGCATTGCTGTGTCCAGTCCAGCCTAGTCAGCATAGCAGGAAGCCAGCCAGGCGTGGGGCCAAGGGCCGAGCTAATAATAAGCCACGTACTTGTCCAGCGTCCTCTGTGCGCACAGGCTCAGGGCTGTTGGAGGTGGTGCAGCCAAGGTGACCAAGTGCTGGGAATTGGGGTGCAGATGTCTCCCACTTTTCCTTTGAAAAATTGTGTTACACCATTTTGTTTTTAAGAAAGACCTACATTAGTCCCTGGTTTTGATAACTAAAGAAATCTGAAGGGATTTCATTTTTAAGATAAAAGCTGAAACGTGAAACTACTATTCAGTGTTTGTTTTGCAGTGAACAGAGGTAGTGCTAGAATCTCCCACATGCCCAGCATCTCCTGGAGAAATACTTTATACAGGCTGTGTATTTGATTTTATCAATTCTCCTTGGAGTATTACTTTAGATTTTGCATGTATTTGGTGTGATTTAGCAGGCTCGTTTTTGGATCTAGGGATGCTCAACTTTTTTTATATAAATTAATGGCCATTGCTTCTTCATATTACACAGTTTTGGTGTTATGAAAGTTTTCATAGGCCTGCTCTACTTTCAGATAAAAGTGGTAACCTTTACTGAATTTCGCTCCCAATAGTGATAGAACTAATAATAGTTTATACTTACTGGAAAATAAAGATTCTCTAAGCTCAGATCCAGACTGGTTCAAAGGCAGTATGAGAGCAGGTGTGAAGTGTGTGGTGGAGGTGGGGTTAAAAGACTTCATTGCAGAAGTGCAATGAAGCCTCTCCTTTACTTTAAGCATCAATAACAGGCCTGCCAAAGAGATTTAATCAGTTTATACATATTTATACTTAGAATAACTTATAACAACTCCCTAATCTGTATATAAGGCTCACATAACCATATTTGTTTATATTTGTAATCTATAAAATATGTTTATGTATTTTATATGATATGTAATTATATATGATTTTATGTTTATTTTACGTAAATGTACTTAAGCATAAATATAATTATGAGATATGTGTGTATATAGATATGTGCATAAACACACACATATATATTCCTCTTGCCAAGGATCTCTATCTCTCCTTATTTGCACCTGATGTTTTAATGACCTAAAGTTCTATATTAACATACTTAGCAGCAAAAAATTAAAAAAATTTTTTTCCAATATGTTCTCTCTTGATTTAATCCACTCTATTGATGAACATTTGTTTCAATTTGCTTAAAAGGCAGCATGTCTAACACACTAGCTATGTTTTTTTAGTTGCATTAACTAGTGACCCCAGCTACAGCTGATTCCTTTGAGAACACCTACCACTCAAACCCTGGAATATTTCTCCCTTTATTATTGTATCTTATAGCCTCTATTTTATCAATAAAATTTCAACTAAAAGAATGGAGTGAAACTAGTATAGTAAAGGACAAACACACACTATCATTACTTACTTAACTCTACGTGTAAACATTTGTTCTCTTTGCTCCCATAATGTCTGTGTACCCTCTGGACATATACATTCACATACGTGATATATGCACACATATAACATTCTGGCATTGGCTGCTGGATTACCTGCTTTGTGCATTGCCTCTAGCGTTATTCCATCTGCTACACTGATGAGTCCCAGGCCCACCATAGCGGGGAGGAAACACCACATAGTGCTGAGCTGGGCTGCACCAGGCTGGACTTGAACACAGAACAAGTATGAATTAGATGTAGGTGTTTCTGATGTTGTGCAGCGACCTTCTAAAGTTCATTATCTATCATCATCTAATTACCAGTATGAGGTTTTGAGTATGACAGAGTGTGAGGTGTGAGATGGTGGGTTTGAGTATGCTAGTGGTTGTGGGCAGGACTATACATTTTTGTGTGTCAATCTAATGAAAGTTCTCTCTCTCTCTCTCTCTCTCTCTCTCTCTCTCTCTCTCAGTTCCTTGAGAAGATGACTATCAGGAAGGATTATAAAATGTGTAATAATATAAAATAATTCAAGCATAGAAGAATCATGGAAATGATCAGACAGATTTTAATTCCTATGTCCTTGGCTAGTCCTCTCTCATTTTAAATACTAAACAAAACTTCTGAGGAATGTCCCACTGTGGATGCCCAACTTTGATCTGGAAACACCCATGGATTTTACATCTAATGCTGACGAACATTTGACAATGTCCTTCTGTTTCAGTTAATCAATGTTCTATATGTTTTTACCAACACTGGGATCAGTATTAACATTTTGTCTTGCAGTTTTATAGCATTGTCAATATTACATAATTCTGTCAACTATTTATAAAAATAAATGAAACCATAAATATAAACAGAATTATTTTATTGAATTTCCCCAGAGTATTATTTTTCCTGGTTTTGAATGTCTCTTTTATTCTTTCTTTAGAATACAATTTTTATTCATTTTTAATTAAGTTTACTCAGGCTTTTCTCCCTTTTTCAGGCATTTTAGTCTTGATACTATATATGTATGTACAGCATAAGGTCATAAAGTTTTATGGAAACTCATGATGACATATTTTTAAATTAAACTGAAAGATTTTTTTAAATGTTAATGCTCATATTAGGAAAATCATAAAATATAGATTTTTATGTAAAAAAAACCCGAAGATTTCAGCAAAGTGTATATCCCTCAGGAAAAAAAAGAAAAATACAAAGAATTATTTTGAATCAACAATAACCATTCTTTATTCATTAGAATGTAGCCTTCTAGATCTTTCTTTGTGAAACCCCACTCTGGACAATTTAATCAAATGAATTTATGAAAATGATATCAGTTGCTGCATCTACCTTCAAATATAAAATCTCAGGATGGTGGCCTTTCATACTCTGAATCTGTCATGATTCCAGCTCCATAATCTATATGCAGGACTGACTACATTGTCATAGGTGCTGTGAATCTTATCTTTACCTTCTATGAATGAGGAGGACTTTAGGAGTCCATGATAGAAGCATGGAGCCCCAGGGTGTCAGCCCAGTGCTATAAAATTAGTTTCTTAATGAGAATCAGTATAGAGTAGAATTCCATGGTGGTGAATAAGCATTCAGCAAGTCTATGAATGTTGGTTTGGTAGAAGTTTGTTAAGTAGCAAAGCAAATCCAAATCCAGAATAAGTTCCTGTTCCCGTATGGCCAATTTTCCAGAAAGCCTTGATGTTTCAACTCATCACACATGCTATCTTTGGTAACCCACAGGAATAATAAAAGGAGAGCTGTTCCTCCTGGAAGATGCATCCAGTTCTATGAGGCAAACTGTGGCAGGATTTTGGCATTCAGTCCTGGGATCCCGGCATGCTAAGCAGTAGGTGGTATAGGCTATGGTGGTCTGGAGACATTCCATTCTTTTCCTGGCTGCATCATTCCTCACTTTGCTACATTTAAACTTAATTTATATCAGGGACTCAAGTTTGGTTTTAATTGTGGGACAACTAAATTCAACAGAAGCAGCTGCCAGATCAGCATAAGTGAGGAGAAACCCCAGCTACTTGCCAACATATAGCCTGCATTCCTACCTCCGTAACTACTTTGTCAGGGGCTCACTGGGTAGTATTGGAGGGCTTGGAGAAAGAAGCAGGCTGACATGCAGATGCCGGCCAACTTTTCGCCTGCTTATTGAGCTATTCTGCTATGGAGGCCTTTTGGTAGGTGTTCCCAAAGGACCAAGAATCCTCATCCTCTGAGTCCATTCTCAAAGATCCCCTCTCTAGCTCTTCCCCCAACATACCTGCCACCAGCCCTACATTCTTAATGTTTCCAAGTCTCTGGCTGTTGAGCTAAACCATTAACTACTGACTATTAATTGGTGACATATGTATCCCAGTCCATTTTTCTTTTCAGACAAAGTGGTCCACTGGGCGAAATGTTTAAAATTCTGCTCTGTTGGAAAAGTCCCCTTTTCAGGTGTTCTTCAGGCTACCCTGAGTTTGGACTACAATGTTTTGCTGGCTCTATTATGACTGGTGACATAATCTTCTGCAGGTCTTCTGTTCATTTCCCTGAAGTGAGGAAAAGCCCCTAGGTCAGATTTGTAGGTTGAGGAAGAATGGTAGTATAGAAGCAGACACACCATGCATCTTCCTGTGTCTTCAATTTCTGCTCAAGCCCAAGCCTATATAGAAATTTTCTGTTTCCTCCTGAGAAGTAATATAATTTTGCAATTAAATATTGCACTTTGAAGCCCAAGGGCTTAGGTTCTAACCAAGCTCTGCTACTTACTTTTTTTAAAGATTTATTTATTTATGCATTCAAGCTGGGGTGTAGGTCAGAGGTGTGGGGGGTGAGAAGATTCGCCAGAGACAGAGTGGAGAGCAGAACAGGTGGATCTATTGCAATGCACTGCTGAGGAGAGCAGTGGGTGAGACAGGACAGGTCTGCTGCCCCATATGGGAAGCACCCTGGCCGGGTATCGAACTTGTGCTGCAGTGGTTCTGGATAGCTTCCTAGTGCTGACATTTAACCCGTTGTGCCACCAGGGAGGCCCTATTTATTATTTATATGACTATGGACAAATTATTTATTTCCTCTCTGCTTCAGTTTTATCATCTGTAAAGTAGGAATAATCACAATAATAACAGTATTATCTCCCAGAATTATGGAGAGAATTAAGATAAATGTTACAAGAACAGTGCCTAGGACAGAGCTTGGCACATACACTAAACGTAGCTGATTTTGTGGCCTGGCAGATCAGATAACTCCCTGTTTGAGATGGGCACCAGTTGCTTGGTTACCTAACATTTTGTGATCAGACTGCTGTACTTACTAGTGCCAAGTAACAAACCAAGTTTAGTTTCTCAAAGGGAAAACAGTTATATACCACAGAGTTCATGGCTCAACTTCAAACCCCAGGGGGCCTGTTTTCTAACTCATTTCTGGACATGCCAAAACTCCATTTGGCAGCCCTGTCTGCCATGGGTGCTCCAGGCACACTGGATCTGCTGCATCAGAGACAGAGCTTCCTGGACCATTTTTGCTTCAGACTGTACTCAAAGCTTTGGTAATCTCTCAGAGAGATCTCAGAATGATTACCAAAGAAATTATTTGAAGTAGCACATACAACTCTGGCCTCCAAAATCCAAAGAAAAGTGCAAATATCATACCATTATATATCTTTTCCAGCAACTAAAAATAACAGATGTTGATTGTCCCAAGAACATACATACAAATAAAAAGTTATTAATAACTAGGAATATTTGATATAATGAGCTGTAAATATATTTAATGTAAGCTTTAATAATGACTGTTTACCAAACAGTTCACTAAATTCTTAAAAATAAGACAATTGGCTGGTACAAACTGCCTCTAACACATCACTGATGGTAGGGTTCAATACAGGTAGTGAAGTTAGGGGTAAGAAATGAAAAGACTTGTCTTCCTCAACCTCCTACCAAGTTTCCACAAAGGTCATCATAGAGTTTTCATGCTCGGTGGGAAGAATCTCTTTATACTGGGGAGCAGGGACAAGGAAGCCTGCATTAGATTGTATCTGCCAAGAGGCGGATGGCAAAATGGAATTAGATGTTCAAGACATTATTGGAAGGAATGGGAGAAGATAGGCAGAGCCTTTAGATTATGAGGCATGTGTGATCCCTATGGAAGGAGAGAGGGAAGGAGGGATTGGCATATGAAGACTCTTAAACTCCAGCACAATTCAAATAAAGGTTTGGCCAGGCCAAAGGGGAATCTTCAAGTCAGAGTTGCCAAGAGGAGGAGTCTCACATCTTGCCAGAAAGGGCCTGCCTTGGTATTTCTGTGTGCTCAGTCATTGGCTGGGAGCAGCCCAAGGGAGCATGGCCTTGATGTGATAGCGGACAATCCGGGGGGACAGCAGCTGGGTCTAGTATACTCCCTGCAACAGGAGATCTGCACAGAGTATTTCCCTAGGCCTGGGAGCTAGGGGACTTGAAGCCATCTGCAACTTCCCTTATGTTCACATTTCAGCATTCAGGGTTTTCATTCTTTCCCAATCACAGCTCTATTTTCACATGAGAGAACTGGCAAATCTGTAAATTCAAATGACATTTTGATTCAGCAAGTTAAAGAATATTCTCATTCTCAATTCAATAGTTGCAAGACATGTTATTCCTTCAGAAAATCCCAAGGAGTTCCTGATCTGGGGAGGGGTATATTTCCCTGTTAATGCAAAAAGAAAGAGAAAAAAAGAAAAAAAATCACATAAATTAGTTCGATACTCCTCTCTTCAAATGTGATGTTTATCACCTTTCCTCTTGAGTGTAGGCTGTGCCTGGAGTTGACTTTAAGGAATTAAATGCAGGAGAAATGATGAGATATGACTTCTAAGACTAAATCATAAAAGACCTCGTGGTTTCACTAGCTGCCGTGTTGTGAGAACGCCCGAACTGTGCCTGGAAGGTCTGCGTGTGGGGTGCCCTAAGCCTCTGCGAGGGTCCATGTGAGTGAGCTGCCTTGAGGTGACTCCTCCAGCCCCATTAAGCTTTCAAATGAGAGCACAAACCCCGCTGACATCCCACTACAACATGAGAGGTCCTGAGCAGAATCAGCTCAGTTGCTCTGGATTCCTGACCCACAAAAACTAATGTTCTTTTTAAACAAGAAGGTTGAGGAAAAGGAATTAACTTTTATTGGCTGAAAAGCAGGTCGGGGGCAAAGAAATGGGGACTTGACTGAAGGTCATTGGCTAGTCACAGGGAACTTCCTATGTGAAGTACGAAGAGCCTTTTCTTCAGATACCTGAAATTTTGAATTTCTGTCGGTGTGTCCCCCCTTCTCTGGGTTCTCGGCCCCCAGCCAGCTTGCCGCTCAGCTCAAGGCCATCCATAAGCCGCTAGCCTTTGCTGTGTCTGTGAAAGTAAGTCCCAATGGCTTAGATAAGTTGTTTTCTTTCTTTCTTGTACTTTACATTGGTCTGAGACCAATGCAACCATTTAGCCTTGGTTTCAAAACCATACAGGCATGCCAAAGACCCAGGGTTGACATTTCACCAACCACGCCTGATGAGTTTTCCACTAAACACAACTAGAAAGCTCCATTTACATAAAGCAGAACTGAATGTGAATGATCCCATCTTTCGGTGTATATACGTGCCCCCAACCCCAGGGAGCTCTAGCACAGCACACAGCTCCAGTGCTTCCTGAGTCTGTGTTCCCCAGGCTGCAGTCCTAAAGCCTCAAATAGGGCCTCCCTGGTGGCACAAGTGGTTAAGTCTCAGCACTATGAAGCTGTCTGCAGCCATTGCAGATGAGTTTGATCCCCGGCCAGGGAGCTTCCCACATGGCACAGCAGACCTCTCCTGCCTCGCCCGCTGCTCCCCTCAGCAGTGTTATTTCAGTAGATCCTCCTGTTGTGCTCCCCATTCTGTCTCTGGTGAATCCTCTTACCGACCCCCACACCTCTGACCTATACCCCAGCTCTTGTATGCATAAATAAATCTTTTTTAAAAAAATAATAAAGCCTCAAAAGATTCTGGTTTCTTGTTTAACAAAACAAAGTTACAACCATTTTTGGATGGGTGAGATTAGGAATCAATTAAATATTGAAAAAAGAAAGAAAACAAGCACTGGGCATAAGGGGCACCCAAACTTTGCCTTCATCATGGCTTTCCTTGGGTCTGTAGGTTTTTGGTAAAGCTCATTCTCTGCTAAGAAGATACTGTTGCCCTATGTGGGGCTCTGCCCTTTTGTTGCTCCCCTGCAGAATTTTACCCCCCAAGAAGATGAAACATTTGATATTCCACAGAGCATACATTGTTCCAGTTGTTCTGTTCTTTCCAGGAGCTGCTGCTATTCAAAAGATGAACCCACAGAACCAGCCAGAGTCAACTTGGCACTAATAGCTAGCGGGAAGAACTAATGTGCTGAGGAGAAGAGGCACGTGCATGGCTGAGACCTTGCAAAGTCAGGAGAGAAGGGGGGCAGGGTTGGCGGATCTTGTCCATACACTGAGTATACAACTCAAAAGGGGAGAAACAACAATAACAGGGAGTGAAAGGGGGAGGAAGGGAGGGAGAAGGGAGAGAGAGAGAGAGAGAAAGAGAGAGAGAGAGAGAGAGAGAGAGAGAGAGAGAGAGAGAATGAGAATGAGAATGAATGGGGTAAGGAATGAAAAGACTTGTCTTTCTCAACCTCCTACCAAGTTACTTTCACAAAGGTCATCGTCAAGTCTTCATGCTTGGTGGGGAAGAATCTCATTATATTGGGGAGTAGGACAAGGAAGTTTGCATTAGATTGTATCTGCCAAGAAGCAGATGGCGAAATGGAATTAGATTTTCAAGACATTATTGGGGGAAATGGGAGAAGATAGGCAGTCTCTCCGTGACAGACTGACTGGGCTGGTAGTGGCCGATGCAGTCTGTCTTATGTAGTGACTGTGGTCCAGAATCTGGAGTCCAAGCAGTAGGCCATGGCAAGATGGCTGCTGGCTTGCTGTGAGACTAGAGTCGGCCACACCTGTGGAGGAAGAAACTGGCAGCACGTGGTAAGGGCCAACCTGCTTTGAATCTGAGGCAAATATGGGACCTGGGAGCAACATATGTGGGGAAGTAGTGGTGTGAGTGGTAAATCTGGGTATCCTGATGATAGGGAGACTGGGAAGCTGCAGGTCTGGTGACTTCTGAGCAAGAGTTGAGAGAGCGAGGGAGGAGCCCCGTGGGCCAGGAAGCAAAGCTGCAGGAAATGCACACGGTGCAAGCTGATACATAGCGAGAAGCAGGCCTGGACCCGTTGCTAGTCATATGACGAAGAGAGCCATGCCCTGTGTTCAGCTTTTAAACCCCCATGACCACTCTACTGCGCCCCACTCCCAGCAACCCTTTTAATTAGGATGTCGGGGGTGTTCCACCTAGAACCAAGGCAAGAAAGCAGCACAGGGCAGAAAGTGCCACCCAACCTGAGCGCTTCAAGGGCCAGGGGCACAGGGCTTAGTCATACAGGTTGCTGCAACAGCTGGCCCCCAAATAACACCCTGCCCCTAACAGAGCCTGCCTTTGTTCCTAACTACGGCTCCTTTGTGCACTGTAAAAGTAGCTAACTCTCTCCCCACTGCAGTGGGAAGGTGCTTTGGAACATGAGTCCCCCCTTCTCCATTGCTAATCAAGCAGGAAGATTCTGCTGTTTTACCTAAGCTGCTTGTTGTATTAACTGGTTTATAATCACCAGAAAGGCAGACCCTCCTGGAGTCTGTGACCAAAATTGTCAATTCTTAAAAAAAAAACCCAAAAAACCTTTTCTAGACATTTTGGTAACACATTCTCGTGTTTACCATTCCTGACATATAGTCATTCATTAAATACATATTTTAAGCCCCTACTATAGGACACTAAAAAAAAAAAAAAACACCTATAAATTCCCACCTCATGTGCTTACATTGTAGTGAAGGAAGGAAACTACTAAGGAATAATCAAAGACGATAATGGGACCATAGATCTGAGCAGGGGAGGAAGGGGGGTGCCAAACAGGAGGGAAGAGCACAAGGGACTGTGGTGATGGCTCACAGGTGATGTGGTGGTGGGAGAACTACGGGGACTACACCAGAGGGGAGAAACCAATTACAGTATAAAATTGAACAACGATTGTTGTGGCAGGATGACCACTGGGAGCACAGGTTCTCTATAGAGCTGCCCAGACGGGTCTAAAGGAGGAGTCCTGGAGCCCTCAGTGGCTTTTTAGACTTTTAATGGTTTCTTATAGAGAGGCAACAGGTACAGGGCAGGCAATGGGAGGCCGGGGGGCCAGGGGGCTGGGAGGCGAATCTTCACTCTCTCAGGCTCTCTGGCTGCGTCCTGGTGTCTGCTGCACCCCGGACAGTCCTCTGCTCCACGCTCTGTTCTCTGCTGCTGCTGCTGCTGCTGCTGCTGCTGCTGCTGCTGAGCCCAGGCTCTGGCCCAGGTGCGCCCACTCACACAGGCCCACACCCTACTCCTAGTACCCGCCATCAGGCATGCGCGTAGGCCCGCAGAGGTCCATCACTGGGGGGAGGGCGGAAAAACCTGATAATTCTCATTTACCCTACAACGATGTAAGAGAAAAATAAAATCAAAGCAAAATTTAAACAAAGAGAAGATAATGTGGTGAGTAGTTGCGATATAAAAGCAATCAGCAGGACGTGGGGGTGGGGAATAACCATGAGCAGCCTCACTCTTCTAGTGGTGAGTGCCAGACTCTGGACAGGAGGCTGGGGAAGGCCTCTCTGAGGGGAATTCTGACCAATAATCTCTTCAGTAACAGTTTGTACCTGGAGGAAACAGGTTTTCTTTCACTCCTTACTACCGTTGTTTGAATTGTTTCCACTTGAGTGAAGAGCTGTTTCACTTGAGTGAAGGCCCGGCCGGACCCACACAAGGAGGCAGCCAGAGCCCCATCTTGTCTGCTGGCTCTAGTCCCTTTTGTGTACTCGACCGCCTGTACCCCCTGGATGCCCTGGACAGCCCTGGGATGATTCCCATTTCTCCGTTCCTGGCCTCTTTCTTTTTCTTTCTTCCTCTTTAACCTCTTGTAGCGGCAGGAAGACTCCAGGAGCACAGGTTCTCCATGGGGCTGCACAGAGGGGCTGCACAAAGGGAAGTTCTGGAGCCCTCGGTTGCTTTTTAGACTTTTTATTTACATCTTTCTTGTGAGGCAGCCAGGCACAGGGCAGGTAGGGGGGCTGGGAAGCTGGCAGGCCTCTCAGCCCCTGGCGAATCTACACTCTCTGGGGCTCTCTGGTGGCGTCTGCTGCACCCCAAACGGAAGGCCCTCTGCTTCTCCTCTGTCTCTGCTGCTTCTGCTGCTGATGTGCTACTGCTCCTGCTGCTTCCTCTGCTTACAAGCCCAGTCTCTGGCCCAGGTGTGCCCACTCACACAGGCCCACACCCCACTCCAGGTGCCCGCCATCAGGCATGCGTGTAGGCCTGCAGAGGTCCATTATTGCGGGGAGGGTGGAAAAACCTGACAGTTCTTACTTACCCTACTCCCCTTCAGATCTGAGTTCGCCTTACTGCTTACTCTCTCTGCTATTAAAAGTGAGGGCCACAGACCAGCAGCATCAGCATCAACTAGCAGCTTACTAGAAAAGCAGAATCTTTGGCCCCACTCAAGCCCCCCTTAGAATCTGCATTCAGCAGTCTCTCCAGTGCGCTCTCTGCATGTTTAAGTTTAAGAAGCCCTAGTTCAGAGCTCATTATCTCCACTTGCGTGCAAAGCCCTTCTCTGATTTTTTCTTTATTCATTTCTACTTTAATTTCAATGCCCATTCCAATCCTTTTGCCCACTAAAGAATTGGCCTTAAATATACATGTATCTTTGAGAGCTAAGTGGTGTTCTTTCCAGTACATATGTATTTTCAGTTCATGTAAATGTTGTTTTACTAGAGAGCTTATTGTTTCTTAACTTTTAATCACCATTATATATTTAGGACTTAATTGTGTGGCTGTGTTAGATCTAGTTCATTGTTCTCACTCCTGGATAGTAGTTCATGGGCATCTACCTTGTTTTACTTGTTCTTTCTCCATGATGGGCAGGCCGGTGAATTTGAACTTATTATTGTCCCAAATAATACCATATGTTCCCTTACTGTGCAAATTTTTCTCTGGGTCAAACATGTTTAGGATTAGGATTGCTGGGTCGTGGGTTATACACTAATCGTACAAAATTCTTCCAGCTTGTCTCCAGATTGTACCTGTTAACTTTCCCACCAAGAAGGTGAATAACTTCTTTCTAATATTTGCCTTTCTCATGCATGTAAAGTGGTATAAAATGTTGCTTTAGTTTGCAATTATCTTATTGCTGGTGAGGTAGATAGAGCATTTCTGCATCCTTTTGCTAGATATTCATTTATCCAACCAAACATTACTTTGAGTACCTGTAATGTTCCAGCCATTATTGCAGGCATAGGGGAAAAGCATCCGCTGTCCATTTTATTTTGTATTGCATGTTTTTTTTTTTTCTTGTCAACTTATAGGAATTCATTGTATACCCAAATTTCTTGGCCTCCTATATTATACATTATCAGGATAAGTCTCCCAGATTTTGTTCTATTAACTTACTGGTTTTACCATTTATATTTAGGACTGCATTCCATCTGGAGTCCGCCATTTTATGTGGTACAAAATGGTAATTGAACTATACCTTTGTATAGTGAGTTACTTTTCCCAACATAGATTTTCCCTTTTCTCTTTGGGTTTCATCATCTAGCCTAAGAGATCTCGGCTGTAAGTCTATTCTGGACCTGAGATGAGTCAGAGGATTGCAAAGAGTTGCAGTCAGAAAATATCTCTGTGAAATTTGAGCTGGGCAACTCCAATGTGACTGCTTAGCAGAAAGGGCTGACTGCGGTTAAAGTTATATGGAGACGCAGGATCCAGAGGCTTGACAGCCACAGACAGGTGCTGGTGGCAGAGAGCACATTTCTCAGAGGAGGTCAGGGCTTGCAGAGAGAGGAATTAAAAGTCAAGAGCGAGGCTGAAATTCATCATAAATATTGGCGGGGCTCTCTGATGTCACCCATCTAAACTTGCACACTCACTTCTAAATTTAAACTTTGAAATTAGGACAGAGTTTGATAGCCGCTACAATTCAGTACAGTTAGTTTCAGAGCATGGGTCCAGGAAAGTCAGATTATTGAGTTCAAATTTCAGTTCAATCACTCATCAACTATACGACCTTGGGCGGATTACTTCTCTTAGGGAATTAAATGAAATAGTCCTTATAAAGCATGTGACCTAGTGCCATAGGTAATCACTAAACAAAGATAAAAAAAAAAAGGCCTAGTAAATGATAGACTTGGCGTTCTAGAGAATACAAAGGATGAACCAGCTATGTCCTAAGGAAATTACATCCAATATGCTGATGAAATAGGCCATAAAAATAATTATAATGTAGATGATAACCTCATTTTTTTTCTAAGAGAGTTATAATATGTATTCAGAGTTCAAAAAAAAGAATGACATCTATTTGAATGATGGGGAATAGGTAGAGGTTGGGGCTTGGAGAAATTTCATGGGAAGAAATGGCTTTTAGGAAAGGTCTAGAGCAATGAGTGAAGGTTCCAGTGGGATAGCCCCAGTGTGGGTGCAGAAAAGGAAGGTTCCATGACCCTGCCCCACCTAAGGAAGGTAGAGCTGAGTGACAAGGGAAAGTGAGAAAGGACTGGGCACAAAAGACTTGGAGGGAGCAGGTGGAGCAGAAGGACATTTGAAGAAGTTGTGTTTGCTTCTGGGCCTTGGACCTGCACCAGGGACTTGGGACACTTGGATGGAGACACATGGAAGAACGTGGGTGAGAGACCCGTGGAGAGGCTGATAGTGACAGCCTTTATATGACTTGTACTTTGATTTTTCTCCTTTCATTCCAGACTTATCTGGCCCCTGCTGCTCATTTCCTATGGGTCTGTGCCAGAAGGTGCCTTAGACTTGTGGCAAGCTTTTGGACTTCTTGTCCTGCTTTGTGCCGACCCTGTCGGCCGGGCATTTACCTATGAGGGAGTGAGTAACTTTGTGTATATCATTTGGTAACTATTATCCTTTCTCTCCTCTCTCTATTGCATACTAATTGGATTAAAGTTCTTTTCTATTGAAGGCCTTACACACTGGGAGTATGTTTTATCTTATGTGGTGGATGGCAAAACCATTTAGAGAGTGCAAGTTTTGGGGAGGAGGTATAGGGGTGTCTCTGAAAATTGCTCTAGACTTAAGTGACACTTCACTTGATGAGTTAAACATCTCTTGCAAAATTTGAAGGCAAAAGTTAGGAGAGAAATTGAAGTGTCAATTTCTCTCCTAACTTTTGCCTTCAAATTTTGCAAGAGATGTTTAACTCAATGGACTTCAGAACCTTTAATATATCTACACCTCAGACTTCCCAAACCTGGCTCCCATCCTCACGAACACTGCAGAGTCACCATCACCTCTCTGTGTTCAATCCAGCCACTTTTTCCTCAACTTTCTACTTAAACTCTGCTGTACAACACTCCTGTGCCTCCTTCCCCACCAATGTCTTGCACCCTTTCCTTGCTGGTTTTGGAAGTAAGTCTCCTGATTCTCCCTTTTTCCTACCTCTCTCTTCCCACCCACTTTAGTTGCCCTTGCCCAATATATGAAAGCAGCCTTGGCTGTCTCCAAAGACAAAGGATAAATGCTCCCTCGGGTTGACATGTTTGGTGTCTGCATGAGTAGAAATCTGGCAGAGGTATCGGGCATTGTGTCTCGAGATGTATAACGGTCCTGCAGAGAAAGCATTGTCACATATTGTTGTGTTTGTCTGGGGAGTGTATAAGGTTGATCCTCTGCACCCCAGACCCTCCAATAACCTTAAGCAGTGATTAGGTAAGCCGGGGCATATGAAGCCCAAACCAGCTCTTAGAGCACACGAGGGAAGCTAGGCCATAAGCAGCATACCTGGGTCTTAAGCAAAGGTAAACACAACTGACCGTGGAAATAAAGACTTCAAAATGAAAAACAAACAAAAACCCAAGGATGCCAGGTGATGCATTGCCAGCCATCACCCTTCCAGGTTTATGAGCAACACTCATGTACTCAGAGAGAATGCTTCCCAGGGGTTCTCTAAATGGGAGAAATTAACTGAGAAACATCTTCTTTGCAATTGCAAAGTAGGGTAATTTTAATCCACCCAAGCATATATATTTGCACAGACAGTTAAAGAAAGGTGGCTCAAAGGCTAAACAAATAAGAAGCTAAGTTTCAATTGGAATTCAATCAAAGGGCTAAATAAATTAAAACTTGCTGCCTTTCCTGAAAGTAACTTGGGACTTTTTGAGATCATGTATGGTCTTTCTCACAGACTAAAATGAAGCTTTCTATCCTGATTTACCTGCTGCAGTTTGCTTCCTTTTTAATGATAAAGGGATTCCTTTCATTTCTTATGTCCCTTGGATTAAAACTGCATTACAGGCTATATCAAGAGATTTCTTAATGCCTTTGCAGATCCCTTAGGGTCTGCCAGGCAAAACATAACTGTTCACCAAAAATAAAATCGCCTTCAACATTATTACTGCCTTACAAGGAGGCACTTTTGCCATTATACAGCAAAATGTTTTATATTAATAACTGATAAATTGGATACTTTCTACTCATGCATCCTTGTTAAATTACATGAGAGCAAAAAAATCAATGCTTGAATGATCCAACCCCTACCCTAGAGGAATTAATAAATCAATGGTTTGAGTCATGAGACTCTTAATAAAAAAAAAAATTGTCACTAATTTTTGGGAATCATTGTCTTAACTCTATGTGTGCCTACATTCTGTATCCTGTACCACCAGATAATTACCAAATGAGTCACCCCACGCTAATAAACCACTTCTGACTGGTCAGGACATACTACAGAAGAAGGGTACTTATAAAACTGAAAGAGCCAATCAGGAGAGACAAAATGTGGGGAAGACAATCAAAGGAATGTGGCTACCTATTTGACCTGTTCTCCTCCCTTAAAAATGTGGGTTCTCAAAAGTTGTTTCAAGGATACAACCTTGAAAAGAAAATATTATGATAGGTTGTTTTAACTATCAGCCTGCATACTTGGCTGAATATAGCAAAGTCTCTATAAAACTTCAAAACTTAATAGGAAATAATATTTTAGAAACCACTCATCTTGCAAATAACCAAGATAAAGCCTCATAAATAAGTTTCTTTATGACGGGAAGGAAAATAAATGACTGCCTCCATGGACTGACTTCTACTGTGGGCAGTCTGACTCACTGTGGATGCCCAACTAGAGGCTAAAGCTTGGGTTAGAAAGTTTTTTTTCTTTTTTTTTTTCCATCTTTTTTATTGTTATTTGTGTCTTTTACATTTTGTATTCCCCTTGGGCAGCCCACCACCAATTCACCCGTGATCCATCTCCATGGTCCTCTGTATTCTCCTCTCTTCCATTTTGTGCCCTTATCCTCCCCCCCCCCCCCCCCCCCCCCCCCCCCCCTCCCCCCCCCCCCCCCCCCCCCCCCCCCCCCCCCCCCCTCC